>MKEJ01038956.1:0-17761 GCA_001753735.1 Embelia ribes
AACGGTTAATTGCCAAAATAAATCTCAACCATTGGATCAAAACCCAATTAAAAAAAAATAAGGATTAGGATTATTATAGTAGTTTTCAACAGTTGAAGATTGGAGCAATAAAAGTACAACGAAGCGGACTTCGAAATGAGGCATCTGGAACAACACATTATTAAATTATTTCTTTTTCTACCCTTGTTTTGTTTACATTTCTGTTCTTTTTCGTCTTTCAGAGTAGAAATAGAAGTTAGTTTGTTTGTAATTCCCCAGTTCCAAGTTATTAATAAAATCTCTCGATTGACTCAATTTCTCTTCGAAAAAATCTTGAAATAAGGTGTGAGAACTTTAAATCCGACTTGTGAGTTAACGAGGACCCACCTCGAAGCTAAAATTTGGGTAACAAGTACTCAACATAGAGATTTAAAATTGGAAAAACATAGTTATCTATAATGTCTCATGTACATACATACATATATATGTATAAAAATATATAAATATTAGATATGAAGGGCTGGGCTCACAAGCCGACAAGCCGAGCTATACATAGCTCGAGCTTGGCTTGTTTACTAAATGAACTTAAAAATTAGGTTATTATTCGGCTTTTGTATCAAACGAGCTCGAACTAAAACCGACAGGGACTCTGTTCATTTATATCCCTAATTCAGAACCAAAAAGAGATGAAATAACAATGGAGAATATACTTTTTAGAGTAGCAAATTTGGCGTTTTGTGTATATATTATATGTAGACTTGCATAAGTATGTAGGTATTTTGTACATATCTATTGAGATTTTTTGAAACAATAGGACCAAATCTGCTAAGTTTCTATAGCTTCACTTAAAAATTTTGACTCTACTTTTTTTTTTACTTAAATATTTCTAGGTTTTGAATTTGTAATTTTATTATCTCGCAACAAGTTACACTTTTTTTTGGTCAAAATAAAATTTTATTTGGGTTTCATTTATGCAATATATATATATATATATATATATATATATATATGCATGTATGTATGTATGTATATGTATTAGTGTTTTGTGTATATTGTATGTAGACTTGTATATGTATGTAGGTATTTTGTATATATCAATGTAGTTCTTTTGTTCTTTGAAACAATAGGGACCAAATCCGTTATGTTTCTATAATTTAGTGGATTATTACTGTTGCAATCAAAACTATGTGGACCAAATAGCATTTCAATCGAAACTATGAGAACCATTAGTGTAATAAAGTTAGAAATTCCATGAAAACAAGCCGCTCCATCTCTCTTTTCTTACAGTAGAACGGGCATTCACAATTGCAAATGTAAATATATATTCTTTTAAAAATTTAAAATAGAATAAATTAGAATATCTACAATGTATTGGAGCTTAAAATATAATATAAGCAGTTGGTCAATTAATTCCTCTAAATATATAACCTTAATAATTAAATTAAATTAATGTAAACTATCCTATCTCTAGTAGGTGCCACCCTTTCATCTCTCTTATTTTTCTCAATTCACCCGGTAAAAATTTCTATACACAACTTACACCCTACTTAAATATAACATATTGAATAAAAATGATAAAAATTTGAAAGAAAATAATTATATATTGATAAAAATAATAAATTTATGAATGTGTTCCTTGTGCTTCATGCCTCTCTCTCTATATGCACATATATATGAATATGTTATATAAGAATTTCTTTTTTTTTTTATTGGAGCTCAATAGTGCCTCCCTTTAAATGGTGGAGCATTGTGGCAAAACACTCTTAAGTTAGAGGGTCTCTATAATTTTAGTGGAGCATTGGCCAATCTCTTAAGTATTTCCTAAAAATTAGATATTGGGAAGCACATGGGGAGCTGCTGTAAATGCCCATTTGTCTTGTGTACTTAAAATTTTCAGCAATAAACGATTATGTTGTGTGTTCGATCCCTACTCTATTAATTAGTACTTGTTTGGTTGCATGTTATAAGTTCTAATTTTTTATTTTTTTTATTTAAAACTGAACAGCATTTAGATGCTCAATTTGAAAGTTGAGCTTGCTATTTTGGCATATAAATAAATTGAAAATTTTAATTGGCACGGATTTAACTTTTCTATTAGCCAAAAATAAATTGTTTTATTTGCTTTTAAAGTTGTAACCAAACAAACCGGATGTATTAACAGAAGGAAGTCTAGGACACACTTTCACGTTCCCATACCTTTGGATCGGGCGATTCAAAATTGGTTGGAGCGTCGGATTTACTACTGCAGTGCTATTCATAAGATTAAGTAAATCCTTTTAATACCTCAAAATATATGGAAAAAATTTGAAGTTAAATTAAGTAAAAAGATATTTAATCATAATTAAATCTTAGAAATTTGTTATGTAGGGGCTCTGAAAATACAATTATTAACATGCAAATAGCGCTAAGAACTAACCTACCACTAATGCAACTTGAATATTTAAACGAGTATTTGGATGCTCCTTGCACGAGAAACCAACTCGATCGGTACCTCTACAATTCGACATCATGTCTCACAATAACCAGTAGTCAATTACGATGGAAATTCAAAAATTATTTTACTAGCTTCACGTCTCGTGGTTGCAAACCACGAGAGCGTAAATTCGGTAAGTTAAGAGCAATATGGATTACAATTGCATCTATTTTGCGCGCAGTGTCCAAATTACTTTCTCATTACTATATGCAATACAAGTTTTCAGGATGGCTTTTACATCGAGACCATGTGATCCGAGATGCCCATTGTTAGTACTAGTCAATGTGTGCAAATATTTGCATTAAGTATTTATTTGGTTACAGTTTTTAAGTAAATAAATTAGCTTATTTATAATTAAAAAAAATCGATATATCCAACTTAAATTTTAAAGGTTATTTAAGTCAAAATAGTAAATGAGTTTAGTTTAAAAACTGAACAGTCAAACACTATCCAATTTTTAAGGGGGAAAAAATAAAATTTTGGAGTTTATAAGCGGCAACCAAACAAGCTTGCATAAGTTGTAAGTTTTAACTGGATTCATGCAACTTTTTGTAAGCAGAAATAAACTAATTTTTTTTACTTAAAAAGTGAAACCAAACAAATCCTTAACAAACTTGTATAATACACTTATTTACGATTTACAAAAATAAAAATAAAATTGGAAAGTAATATTAGTGCAATCCAAAATGTCTACTCAAAATACTATATTTAGAAATTTATACTAATACCTTAAATGACATATGGTCTCTATGTCAGCAGGTAACGGGTCGCAAAGTATTTCTTTTTTTTCTTTATAAATAAAAAATTTGAAAAAATAAAGAAATCACGTTTGATCACCTTTTTGTAATACTAATACAATGTATAATATTAGTGAAACTATTTTATTTAAAATTCATAACCGTATTTCTTTTTGTAATACTAATACAATGTATAATATTAGTGAAACTATTTTATTTAAAATTCATAACCGTATTTCTAAGTACATATATATTTTAATATATCTTATTAATTTTCAAGTGAAATCATATATTATGTATTGAATTAGTTCTAGTAGAAGGAATCGGATGGGATTTGTGTATGTGCCCCTAGTTAGTAAATATTTGAAGTTTTCAACTATTACTGATTAAATCCTGCACGTATTTATAATAGGAAAAACTTATGTTTAATCGGTACTTTGACATGCCGCATAATAAACATATAAATCACCTTTTCAGCCTTTTTCTGTCTTTAAATTTCAAAATAATATGTTAAAATAAGAAAACAATACATTTTCTACCATTTTATAATATAAATTACATATTTTCAATTAAAAATATCATATTAAACTCGTTCATATTGAACAAAATTCTTTTATAGTTCCGTATTTTACTAGCCCACAAGTGTGTAACTATAGATGCATAATTAAATAGACAGAAGAAGGGAATGTTATATTTAAAAACGAGTTTAGTAGGGTATATCAAGGCTTAAACCCACTAGCTTATTGCTTACTTGAATGAATTTCATTATTTGGTTTCAACAATCTAATTAAGATCAAATTATTTCTCTAAAGCATTCGTGTTTCGTCGATAAACTTATTTCAAATTGTAGCATTGTCCTTGAGCTTCACTGTTTCTGGATATAATTATATTGGGTCTTTGTGTGTCATCTCATTAAAGGTCTCTTCATAGTGTTATTGTCTAAACCACACTGGAAAATTTGTGCTTGGTAACGTTCCAACTCCCAAAACCTATACACGTATCCGCACAAATACATATATCCTCAAGCCATAATGCCCGATTCGACTCTTACGATAGCAATTATCTTGAATCCCATGTTTGGTATTACGATTGCCGAAGAAAATCTCCTCAGAGAAAAAGAAATGTAAGAAAAGAGTGTCTTGTTCATCATGTTTAAGGACTTATAAAGAAAATTAAAATAGAAATGCAGAAAATGAACAAGTACATGAACAACATAAATTACATGAACAGTCTTTTGGCAAGATCAAAAGATCCAAGCTTGTTGCCTCTGCTGGTGTAAATAAAGACTAAAAACAATTACCTCAAATCACACATCAAACAGGTAAATTTGTACACAAAATGAGTGTTTTATCCTTTTTGAGAGACTCTTATCTCTATTCTACCAAACAAAAATAATACGCTATAAAGAAAATTTATTTTGTTATTACATCTGAGAAATGCAACTTACCTGTTATGCATGCATAATAAAGACAGCATCTCCAGAAGCCTCTCTATATTTCTTATATTTGGAATGCAAATATCTTAGAAAATGGTTCTGCTCCTCCATGGCTTCAAAATCTCCCCCACACGAAAAGCTTGTACAGAGTTAACGACCCACCCATGAGAATCCTGGGAAGAAGTTTGTAGACATTCTGTTACAACAGGTGGCACAATTTCACCTCGGAGGTGGTGGAGCAACGTATGCTCCTCCCAAAACAGTGAAGCCGCTAACTCCATGTTGGCTCATTCCTTGTCCCATAGCACCAAGAGCTTGATGAGTATGAGGTATACAGTAACTCTCAACAAAAGGACCATTACCATGAATAAAAGATGGGTGTGCAGGGTTTGAATGCATAACCGGGTCTGGATAAGGGTTTGGTACTGCAAAAACAAGCACGATATAGTTCATGGAAGCGAAAGGAGGAACTTCTATGCATAGTGAATTTTTCAATAGAAGAATTACCTCGAGCTCTGTTTTCAGCATTCAACACCTCAGCGCGCAATATCTCCACTTCCCTCGCCATGCCCACAAGTTTTTTCTCCATCACTTGCATCTTCTCCACTTTGTCTACGTTCAGACTTTTCTCATACTGGAAGGTTGTACTTTTTGACCCAAACAACAATGAAAGAATATTTAGACTTATTGTATTAATGCTTAAACAAAAGCCAAAAAAAAATCATAAAATGACATGGAAAAAATGTATGGTAGGTTTCCATTCCCTCTTTCATTAGTTTCGAGTGGATACATTGAAAGATCTAAAACGCCATCGTCTTCAAGTCGCATTATTTACATACTAAAAAGATTTTGGAAAACCTATATAACAACTTATTCAGGTACCTAAAAATGGGTTTATTAAGCAAAAGAGAAATGATTCATGCACAGAAAACGTATCAAGTGCTCTCACGTGGCAACATCTAATCACCGCCTACGAAAACGACAAAATCAACAGGACAGCATCTTGTTCTGTTGGGGTTTCTAGATTTTTTTACATGGGAGCACGGGTGCTCGGACGTGCATCATTACTCTTCACAAAATTATCACTATTTTACATGCCAACTGGCCCACACATATGATGGTTCCCAGTTTCAGAAATAAACAGTTTGCACCATAACTTTTTTTCTTGGTTTTCTAGAACATGGCAATTAATTGACAGCACCGTAAGGATTTAACATCTCAAGTTCCGATTCCAAAGGCAAAACTTTTCACAACTCAATATTAAATGGAAAGCTAGACGAGAAACAATAGAAGTCTAAAAGGATCAACAGTTGACCCAAGAGTGAACAGAATTAAGAGCCATTTTGAGCAACACTAGCATATATAGTCTATGTTTCATTTTTTTGGTAGTGATTATTTTTACTGCAGTGACAGTACACAAGCAGGATACTATTCTTATTGCACAAAACCTTTTTGAAAAAATAAAACAGTAAGACCACATCTAGGAGATCAAGATATAGCTTATGAAAAAAGCCAACCCGAAATTATGGTATAATTCGGTTAGGTCTGGCTTGGTTACATCAATAGGCAGTTCAATCACGGTCCGGAAAATACAGAAGTGGCCCCTATGGTTCAGCTCACGTTTTTTGTCTATTCTCCAAACAAACTGCAACTAGTCTGAACCGTCTGGGCTGGACAACCCATGACCAAACAGTAAAGGGCATGTTAATTAGGATCCTCCACCCACCAACCAACAAAAAAAAAAAAGAAAAACTATCCGATCATCAAGAAATAAGAAAACTGAAAAATTATAGATATATCTTAAAGTGGGAAAAACAGAACCAGACTGACCAAACAGTTTAAACTGTAAACCAGAGAGAAATCAAACCAGACCAAACGGTCCGATCGGAATATGCAGTCGGTCCTTCCCGGTTCCAATCCTGGAGAACTGTTTAGAACCAATTCGATTATATTTGACCCCAAACCAGACTGAACCGAACTGCATACATGCCGAAATATTACATATAAATTGCATACACTCACCGGAGCCTCTGATGTTCTTGCCTCAGATTATCAAGCTCAACATGCATATCTGGCAGCCTTTTGATATCAGCATGTGCTTTTTCCAGTTCCTTAGTTTTCTGCTGCAATTGGGCCATCAGCTCTTCTCTAGCTCTCACTAAGCTCTGGGCCTCCATGTGTTCTTGATGATACTCCTTCTGTACACTTTCCCCAGCTTTTATATCGACTTCCATTTTAGCTATCTTTTCCAGCAAAACACGAATCTGAATACTGCTCTCTGTTTCAATGCTTCTTATATAGGCCCGGAGTTTTTGTATTTCAAGCTGGGAAGCCATGAGATCCTCTTTCAAGGCCATGTGAGAGGAAGCTAGCATGCGGTTATCCCCAGCTAGTCGCTCTATCTCGGAAAGTTGGGCAGCCAATTTGGCTTCCAAGTGATTGGTGGGTACACGGAGCTCTAAAGGCCGGTTTGCAGAGGAACTTAATCCAGGTACTGGACCATGACGCATCATTCCTGGTTCTTGAAAAGATCGTGCATCGTATATTGATGGTATCCGTCTTCTATCAGCCATTGCAGTGACAACTAGCCTAGAAGTTAAACACTAATATGAGGGTTTTGGTAGAATGAATACCTGTTTCGGAACAACACACTGAAGAATCAGAAATAAAATAGGACCTACACCAATGCAAGTATCTATATCTATGTCAGTGACCATTGACGATAAGAAGCTGACAAAGATTTAGTTTGGTGCAAAAATCAAGAACATGCCTTGCAATTGATAGCTTATGTTGCACTGTAATTAGGTATGAGTATGTATGTATTGCAAGAGAAAACCAAATCCTTTATGAGGAGGGAAAGCAAACCTGAACAAAAGCTACTGACGGTATACCAAGAAAGTATAACAAAAGACAAGAAATTAAAGCTTATGCTACCTTTTACAATCTGTATAACAACAAACTATATGCATGAATTTCACAATATTCCAAGAAATCCACCATAATGTATATCTAAATCCGGAAGTTAACTTTTACCCAGCAAAAAATGGAGGTCGTTAAAATACCCTTCACATAATGGATTGAGAACTTGATATCTTCAGCTAATGGAGGTTGACTGAGTAGGTAAGGATTGCACACCTTAGTCATAAAAATACTAGGTTCAATTCCCGTTACCATTAGTCCCCCTTGGTAGACGCTTTGTAAGTACCACTATAAGCTCTCAAAGAGGGAAGTGGCCTGCACTGGCCTTGGAACGGGATAGAATCCCCTTACCTAAACTTTTATGTAGTATCTACCAAAAAAACCATGATATCTTCAAAATCTCTAGAATTACATTCCTTTCAAATACACACAAAAAAAATACCTCAAAAAATTTAGAAGGTGCAGTTGTTCGAGAGTTCCCAACTGTTCTCAGTGGGCAACATCTCTCTCACACAACTATGTGACGGAATTAGTCATGACATATGAAACCATGCAATAAGCCAAACCCAAGCCTCTGTAGTGCAAGAACAAATGATTTAGGTGATTGCCTTCCTCCTTGTACACACAACACAAATACATCACAATATTCCTGGGGCGTTTCAGATAATCAGGCGTCAAAATCACCTTCCAAAGCTACTGCACAAGAAAAGAAGGCCTCTTGTGGAGGGTTACTAATCCCAGTCTTTTAAATAGCTCTCCAGGGAAAAAGATAGATCTACATTCTCAAGGAGGCTTGCAATAAAAGAAGAAACTGAGAAAACCCTCAATAGAATGGGCTCCAGACAATAGTAATCCTTTACTAGCAACAAGCAAACAACGCTTCAGTTCCTATTTAGCACAGTGACAACTGATTGTCAAATCTCAATAATACATGAGATCCAGTAGCAGTAACTATGACACAAATGTCTTCTCTTTCAATCCACAAAATTAGATATCCAAACACAGTTATTTGAATCCACAGATTCAAAGATAGAGTATGAAAATCTAGTTTCTGTGAATGCAAAAAATGTATAAACCACTAAAATATAAAGTAATGCAGCGAATTAAAAAGAAAATGTGCCTTAAACAACAAAGAATCTTAAGAGAAGAAACACCAAACTTATAAAAGAAAACCATCTCTTACACTTTGAAACAAGGCATACCATATCAAATTGGAAAATCAAGTCTATAACTAGTCAGGTTTCCTTGTGCTGAAGATGCAGAACTTCTATAAGCAGGCAAGATTAGAACTGCCCTATCAGATATCAGAACAAACCCCAAAAGCAACAACCACCAGAGTTGAACAAATCTGATCTAAGCACCATGTTTAATAATTTGCACCCTTTTATGAGGTTCCTCAGAAAGTAAGCCACAAGAAGTTGTACAAAGAACAAAATTTTAGACCACAATTGCTTTACTAGTGCAGCAATGCACCACAATGGATGAAATCCTGATTGGCATAGGGTTTGCTCAGGATACACTCAATTTGCATGTAATTTACAATGCTATTTGGCTAAGAGCATATAAATATATTTACTTTTCCTGAAAAGTTTCTTTTATTTGATATTATTCTCTTTGGTCACTTGGACAAAGAATGCAGAAATGCACCATAATGGATTCGGGATCCAGATTATGGGGTTTTGTGGAGATAGCATGACAAAAACACAAAATTCGAGGCCAGGTACACCTTCGATACATTTTCAGAGACTCAGAAGTAGACTTGTCGTGGTTTTCTACATAGTACCACATCATTCTTGCCTAAGACAAATTTACGGAGGTCTTTCTACTCTGGATTAAAAAATAAGCTACTGGGCAATGCTCAAACACTCAGCTCGATCTGCCAATATGGTCGTGCGTGGTTAACTTACTGTAACATGAATAGTGGAAATGACAAATAAGCCGTGTTGATGTTAGAGCACTTAATTCTATGAGACTATTAACCTTCGTTTTCTCTACTGTACCAACCAAGTATTTTGATCATTATAGATTTGGCTAAAATTTAGTTTAAAAAAAAAAAGGTTAGAGCATGATAAGTAGCTGCCGTAAAGTACAAATTCCATATTAAACTATCTTCCTTCACTAGCAAGGAGCATGTATATAAACTTACAAATAGGCAAAGATAAACACAAGTTTTGCCATGACAGATCAGATAAGTAGATGCTAGCATGAAGGCCAAATGTGTGATGCACTAGCTATATGTAATAGCTGGTATTACATTGTTAACATTTATGGAGATGGCTTGACGATTACACGGCAACTGATTATCATAATTACTCATGTTCAGCCTCTCCTAAAGTTGATATTGGTTGTGTCTAAAACCTTAACTTGAATTTTTATAAGTTAGGGTCGTGTACACCTGCATTGTGACTTGTGGTTCGCGGGTTCGTCCCGTTGAGTAAGGTTGTGCACATCAAACCCTCCCAAACCCTACATTGTGGGAGCCTTGTACACTGGGTCATCCATATATATATGTATTACCTTCTTAACATTGAGAGAATGATCCATGACAACTAGTTCGATGCCCAACTTCAAAGAACCAAGAAAGGGAAAATTTTCATCCAGGTTGTTCCTTTGCATTCTCACCTTTAAAACTGACCTATTTTGCTAGTCTGGCCTAAAAGAGCTACAAGTTCTAACCTCGATACAGCCAATTGTTTTCATAGGTTTTAAAAAAGAAGGCTAATTTGCTTTAAAAATTGCAACCAAACAAGCACATAATCCCTCCACTCCCCTAGTTTAATGGGAGCACCGTATGAAACCCCCTGATTGAACAGTGTTCAGATACGCTGACAAGAGCGTCCCCGAAGGAGCTATTAGTTTGCTAAAGGGCTACAACACTCTATAATTTTTTTGCGTTAAATAATTTAGTTTAATTTTTTTCTCTTTTTTTGTTGTAATTTTAACATTTAAATTGTCCGTGTAAATCTATTTTTACTACGTAGTATCAGCCCTCATAAATTCGATACTTGTGACCCTGGTTCCCTTGATTTTAATCCCCAAAAAATAGGATAAATAGAGATTTAGGGTAAGTTCCCTAATTAGAACACAAACTAAAACTCGTAAAATCTCGTAGAATTAAAAGAACTGAAGCGTTTATGAGCCAAAAAAAAAAAGTTGAAATAAAATATGATTAATGTAAAATGCGTTTATATAAGCGTATTGGACTCACCTCTGTCAACAATAAACTGAAATTATGGAGCACAAAATAAATTTAATTCTACTTATATAGGAGCATAGCTGGAGTGATTTTAGAGAGAGAGAAAGAGAGAGAGAGAGAGAGAAAGAGAGGAAGACAGTGCTGCATATACACAAACTATTCCCCAAGTTTTGTTTGGTAAATTACACTTTCCCCCATAAGTTTCTGTTATTTCATTTTATCCCCTGAGGTATCCGAAATTACACTTTACCCTAGATTATTTTTCTTGTTTGTTTTTGTGAATACTCACTATATTGCTTTATTATATGAATTTAGAACCAAATATTTGGTTACATTAATGAAATATCATTATATATTTTAAGAAAATTGTACAATATTTATGGACAATATATATTTTTAACAAATTATAACAAAAAAAGATACTATTTAAGGGGTGTTTTGATAATTTTGAGATATTTGTGACAAATAATCTGAATTTTACCTTGTCCCCGAAAAATATGGGAGTAAAGTGAAATGGATATAAAACTTAAAGGGGGAATATTGTGATTTTAGAAACCTAACGAGGTAATCTGAAATTATCAGAAACCTCATGGGGGCAAAGTGTAATTTATCCTTTCATTTGATAAGTAAAATATAGTAATTTAATATTTTAATGTTAAAAAATTTAAATTTATTTTCAATTTATAATCAAAAATATAAATTTGATATTTTTGTTATATTTAAATTTTACAAATTATTATAATTTAAAATTTTCTAAAAAATATATAGTATAATAATTTGTGGACAGTGAAAATATTTTATAGAGATATGTAATCATGAAATTCTTATCCAAATGTACTGAATTGTTTATTAAAAATTTATGGACGCGATAGCACATAATCGTTTGAACAATGCAATAGTATTAATTAAATAAAGTAGTCGAGTTTAGACTTCCGATACGATATGTTTAGTACCGGGGCTCATTTGATTAGTTTTAAAATAGAAGTGTATTTTTCAAATTTTAAGAATGTGTTTACGACTTGAAACATGGATCGAAATTCTGATACATATGCAAGTTATTATTGTAAGGTCACTTTAAGATAGGCTCATGTTAATAGTGACATTTTCAAAGCGTTTGATAGCTCAATTCAACTTTTAATAACTAATGAGCGGAACGGAAGACTTATGTGCCTCACATCAAGTTAAGTTTTAAATATTCAGACTTGGCTCGTTTAATCATACAAGACGAGCAGAGTTTAGGGACGGACCTATGAGTTTATTAAAGAGGCTTACAGTCACTCCCATAAATTTTTTGTCTAAAACTTTGAGTGTAAAATTTTTTATTTATCATTTTAGTATTAAATTTACAGTGTAAATTTTTTTTTTATGAAGATTCAGTCACTCTTATAAAATTTATACTTATGTGCCCTGATTTTGTCCTTGCGAGTACTAGCTCGAACTTTTCAAATACCAAAAAGATCCAAGCATAAGCAAGTCTTGTAAGATCTTCACGAGCCAAAGACAAAATTGAACAAGCCGATTGTCAAAGAAGTTAAGCTAAAACAACTCGGCTCGAATTTTTTATTCCTCATAGGAGTTTAGGCAAATATAGAATTCTATAGGCCCAAACATTAATATCCAAGTTGGCCTTTGGCATATTTGCGCTTGTCTCACACAAACAATGGCTTAGTTTGCTTTAGTGTTAATCATTTGTATATAAATTTTAAAAATTATATTGAAAAATGATATGGTACGTACTAAATAATTTTTATTGCAGAAGAACGAAATAGATATGTATTAAAATTAATGCAACAAGTAGTCTTCTGGTTTCTCATATGATTAATAATAGAATGAAATAAGCCATTGAATGAGAGCAAGATACAATTACAAGTCCTCGTGCTACGGATAATCTCCGCAAGTTGAGGCTGTGTACCTATCTACCCATCGTAAACCAGTTCTCAGACCTAAAACGGTGCACGACACGAGGGCAAGACTTAAATTCGAGCCATCAATTTACAGAAGGGTCAATCTCTTTCATCCAAAAAGGAATAGTCTGATTTTCGGATTTTTAATTAGTTCTCATAAAATCTGAGTTCCAAGTTACTTTCTATGGTAACCGTTGCTACACCTAAGAAACTCAGTGTTAGATGTTGATGATTTCAATAAAACCTTTTTCATGTAGTTTACCATCACGATTAGTTGTATATAATGAACAAACAAAATTTTCAACTCGCATTAATGAAAATTAAGTCATGACAAGTACATTAGCGGTATTTGGGAGTAATCAAACGTGATCAAGTCTTGTTCCAAACAATCAACTTCCACAAAGGCTATTATATCGTGTAATTTAAACCTGATCAGTATAAAAATAACTCGACTTTAACAACAAATATTAGTTTCTAATTAATTCTTATCGTACAGCATCGTGATATTGTCAAGATACAAAGCGTAAGAAAACTCACAGGAATTCAAAACTTTAACGTAGTTTCAGCCCAAAAACTGGTGATAAAAATATGATGAAAACAGAAATTTACAGTTTTGATAAGAAACCCAATAATGTTATCTTTGCTTGTTACACAAATAATCGTAAAAACTGTGAGGAAGGTTTTCTTGTAGTTCCGTATCGATATCCATATCTTGTATAAGTGCTTATCGGTACGGTGCAAAGGTCCAAGTGCTCCAAGGTATCCTCTACGCGATAGATCTATTAGTTTCTTGAAAGGGCTACAACACTTCCATAATTTTTTAGCATCAAAATTTTTTATGTAATTTTTTAGTAATTTAATAATCAATTTTTAGTATAAATTATTTATATATATTATTTGAGCACCCCTTTAAATATGAAACTTATTATCTCTGGCTCCGCACGCGTACCTTCTTCTCATCACTCAAGGTTTGAAACAAACGATTTTGCTTCATGGCCATTGCAAAGTATGTACCCGCACGCGGAGCCATAAATTAAAAATGGGAGGGGTTGAACATTATATTAACTTTTATCGGGGGCTAACCAAAAAATTATTTCTATTATAAACTATCATAAATTTAATTGGTTTTTCAAAATTATGAGAAGTGTTGTAGCGCTATTATCAAATGTTTAGCTCCATCACTGCATGAAGCTAATTTTTTTTCTATTGTAGGTCATGTGGACAAGTTTTTGAGCTGGAAGGCTCGGACGAGTTTGAACAATAAAATATAATTTATTAAATAAATAAATTTAGTCTGAACAACTTGTGGCACGATTTGTTTTCACTTGGGCTCGTTTGATTAGTTTCAAAATAAAAGTTGTATACTTTTATACTTTTTAAATCATAAGTGGGTTTACATACTTAGCCGGTGCACGTACTGTGGGCCGCAAGTGAAACGGGCTGTTTGTGCCAGCCCAAATTCTTGGATTTGGCCCAATTTATTATTCAGTCCAAATTTATTTTTTTCATTACTATCTTATGTTTGGTGCAAAAATTTATTAAACAAAAATTTAATGGAAAAAAAAAATTGCTTTGGAATATATGATTACTTATGAAAAGATTTTTTTTTAAGTCATATTTTCTCATGAGAAATTTTTACACTAAACGGAGGTGCAATTTTGTGAAATGTACTTTGCACCATAAGTTATGTTAATTTATTCTTACTTTCATTCAAATATGTTCTACTTCTTTTAGATTCAACTGAACTAATTTTTCTATCACCAACTTTCTCGGAGATAGAATTTTGTAACATATCTAAAAGCAAGGTACACATTATATTATATTATATTTTTTTCGTATCATTTATTTTCAGTGTCTATTTGTTACTTGCGTTAATAACTATTCTTGATAATTTACTAAATGATTGTACCAAAAACATTGATGATAATGCCTCCTCTGTTGCTATTGCCACAATCCGTGTGTACATTCACTTCACCGGTATGTTCAACTTGTCAATTTATTACTCATCTAAATGCACCATGAGGATTGTCTGTCATGGGTGATGGATAGTCTCTGCCCAACAAATCATCACCGTTAATTTTGAAATCGGTTGCTGCGATAAAATCAGAATTAAAATTTTTCGAGAGCCTATTTTTTAAATTACAGTTATACATTAAAAAATGAATGACCCAAATTTACAGTTATACATGCAACCCCCCTCTTTACCATCTAAATGCTTTTTGGCTCTTGAATACAAAAAGAGGGTAAGCAACCTTTGATGTTATTGAGCATGGACTTCTTGTGATGTCATCGAGCTATTGTCGTATATATTTGGATTTCAAAAACAAATATATTAAGGGGAATGGTTAAAGTTACCAATAATTCTATTGATATAACAAATGTATAATGTTAGTTAGCAAGTTTTCCAAATAATGGAAATTAGAGAATATTAGGGTTTGTTAGGTTGCATTTAAAAAAAAATTTATTTACATTCAAATTAAATCCTACAGCTTATTAATATCGAAATTGCAAATATAGTTAGCTTAAAAATTATGTAATTAAATACAATGTAACTTTTGAGGAAAAAAATATTTTAAAATTTCCAGGTATGTGTTTGTCATTGGTTGAACCGGGATGAATTACAAATTGAATTAAAAAAAAAAATTAGAAACTAATCACTGTATGCGCTTCTCATAGGGTTCGGCTCGGATAACTATAAATACAATTTAATAAAAAAAAAACCATTAGTCTAATCAGTTTAAGGAGAATCATTACTAAGAATTTTTTAAGTATTAGTGATCTATTAATTGTTTACCATTAGCTGTTTTAATTCAATTACATTTCTTATATACATATATGGCTATATTTAGAAGTTTCAATTCTTAATTTATATTAATGTAGCACTACTAGTAATCCCCATACGTATAACTCATACCTCAACATAGGTATTATATATAAAGTAAAGACTTGTATTGATGTTTTCAACGTTCAAACTTAACCCTTATGGCATATCACAATGATTTAAACTTGTCAAATTCGAATCCAAGTTTGTCTTACACATCCCACTCCATTAAAATTGAGCGATCAGTTTCTCAACATATTAAAAAGTCATGTCTATTTCAGAATAAACAAATATGAGCGTAAAGCATCAAACTACCTCAAATAGCTCCGAACTTCTGTTAAATTTGGATAATGCAGATGGCCACAAATAGCCAGATGTATGTTAAAAAATTTGAAATATTCAGAAAATTAAATAAGAATTTTATCGCGACACGTATACGCTTTACGAACCTTCCACATGTGTCCAACATGGAATAATTTCGTAGAGAACGGTTGAGCATAAAATATATCACTTTGCTTACAAGAAAATGCTTAATTATGTTCCACTTGTGTCTTGTAAATTATTTGTCCTCATCACTTCAGTACTAGAAAATATCCCACTAAATGCTCTCATTTAAAAACATAATAATAAGTGATTAGTGAAACAGATGATTTGCAGGATCACAATCCACGCCTAAATGGAAATTTCCACTCATCATCATGTATAATAATGTTTACATATATATATACATATACATATATATATATATATATATCATATTCTTATTTGTCATCATTGATCGTCGTAAGTTGAATCATAAGCTGGCACTGGAGTTATTTAGTGCACCGCCCATGTTCTTCCAAAAGACACATTAGAAAATTAGAATAATGCTAAGGTATGTAATCCTTTTTTGTCTTCTATCACTAGAAGAAAATTCATATTGATCAATTCGATTCCATAAACTAATTTTTTGATGCACATACATTTGGCCACGAAACTTATTTCGTTGCCACGGCCGTTGTCAATGCTTTGTAGTAAAATGTATTAGCCACTAACTTTCAGATCGTTGGTAAATGACTACAATTGGCAATAAATTCTTTAACTGTGGAGTTATTAAAAATTTGTTGCAAAATAAATTTTAGTGGCAATAAAATATGATTTGTTGAGATATAGAGTCTATTCAGAACAATATTTTTCGTTGCGCAATCATATATAATTAATTGCCAACAACATTATATTTAAGTATTTAATTTTTTCATAAATAAATTGGAATGATTTTTTGTCTCGGAATATTTTGTTGCCAATTATATTTGTGCAATATTTTATAAAATATCTAATATTTTTTAGAAGCTACTTATTTGCCAGTTGATTCATATTTTTAATCAAATAGATACAATTTTAAACTTTTCGCAACCAATTCATCATAAATCAAAAGTAGAATGCATATAATTAAGAGTACAATGGAAACACTCAACTAAAAATTAGGTCCAACGTAAAATACTTTTCAAAATGATAAGTAGTTTCTCAACAATAACTAGTAATAAGAATAACTAAAGATTATGATTCCTATCGCCTCGACTACAATATGCCGTCATTATTTTCATAAATTTCACTTATTGATTCAACATCCTATCAATATATCTTACTTTAGAGTTTGAATTGTTGTTGCTTGAGCACTCAAATAATGTTTTAAAGTCTCCACTGCCAATTTGAGGCTTTGTATCTTATCATTGTCTCGCTTAGTATAATAATTATTTATATTGTTTTTTTTTAATCAGGGCCTTAACCCTTTCAATATCCAGACTTCTTCGTTCCAAACATGCATTGAGATAACTCTACTCCAGTAGTTGACTTTGCTTCTTGCAATAAAAACTCATCACATATTTCTTTGATCTCATTCTACAAATTAATAAAAAAAAATATAGAATGATGAAATTGTAAAAAATGACCAGAAAATTTTTACAAAATAAACAAGCTTCATTGCCTGCATGACTTACATATTCTTGTTTAGCTCCTTTTTATATAAGCTTGAAAAAAAATAACTACGTGGGATGTTTGCTTTTAGTTTTGGTTTAAACAAAAAGTCAAAACTTCAGAACAACGATTTTTTTATATTCAAAAAACAGTTAAAACTAGATTGTAGAATGACAATCCACGTATATAAAGAGAAGATTTCTTTCCCAAAAGTAAAAAAAAAAAAAAAAAAAACTGAGCCACTATTATCGTAGTTAGAAGTTTATCTTTTTTATAGGGGCACATTTGAAATTGTGATTTTTGGAGCAATATTTATTTGGGTAGGGATAATGAGATAAAGATTT
>MKEJ01038960.1:0-15629 GCA_001753735.1 Embelia ribes
TAGATTTCGCCGTTGATTGTTAGCGTATCAGTGATAACAATAGCTTATCTGCAGTGAGTGTGATGGTGCTGTGATGACAGTGGCAAATCCATTGTAAATGGTTAAGAAACGGCGGAGCTATAATAGAATTGATTACGGAAGTACAATGATACATATATATATATAGATATAGATATATGTATATATATGTATCTCTACACGAAAGAGAGGTCAATATCCGAGTAACCAAAATATAACTGCTCCGGCTTCTGCTCCATTTGGTGATCTAAGTGAATCCGAATATTATGAAATTTTAGTGAATGATATATAATATGGTTTAGATTTTAGAAAAATAAACGGAAGGTAGCCTTCTTCGTAATATATATAACGTATATGTGTACATATGCATCTCTAAATGAATCCCTGGCTTCATTTATATATATACACATATATATATATGTGTATATGTGATCTGGTAACTTAGTAGACGGATCTTATAGCATTAGGATATTTGAATGGAGAATTTATACGAGTTAAGAGTCTAGAGAGAGAAATGGGTGGGAGAAGCTTTTCGGGTGTGAATGAGTAATTAAAAAGCTTCCAGAAAGGAATGAAATTGAAGTGTCAAAGACGCGAATTTTGATGGGAGCGATGGCGGTGGGAATACGGAATAATTATTGGCAGGGGTCTAATTGGAAATTTCATTATTAACCCTTATATGTCACATGTGTGCACTTTAATAACACCCTAAACTAAGAAAATATTGTCAATTAGATGGGGGTTCGGTGTCAACTATATGAGGTGATCGAGCTCACAGCTCGAACGGATGAGTTTATAATCAATTTAGGATACAGTTCGTGTGCCAATGCAAGGGCCAAACTCGAGTTAGTTTTTTGGACCTTAGGAGTATAAGAGCATTCGGCTAAAATGAAATTACAATACCTTGCATGTAAGATGTTTGCACTTAACACCCCAAACGAAGAGATTAATGTCGTAAAGTGCTCCTTTATTTTATTAAAGCAAACGGGGGGAGGGGTGACCGATGTAGGGACTTCTCTGGACCTTGCGATAGATAATATCCAGATTGATCGGTACAATAAAGGGTTTGTCACCACATAGCATCAAACTACAAAGTCGCAGAGACAACCATGGACATAACATTTTTGTGCCAAGAGACATGTTAAGCAAAGTCGAATCCTTGATTATTGGCCCAGGAGAAAGTATCACCACATTGCTCTTACCACTTGAGTACTACCTGTTGTGGTTGTCGATTGTGTTAAAGTTGCCATTTTTATGAGGCAAAGGCTTTATGATTTACATTTTAAGGTGATAAAGTGGTGAGGGAAATTTTTGTTTATCTTTTGTAAAGAAAGGAAGGAAACTTGGTTGAAACTTTAAAAACAACGCAATCAAATTTAGGTAATCACATTATTCAATTTATATAACAAATTTAAAGGAACCATGTACATAACACCATTGAAAAATCCAAAAGCATCGTTATCCTAGATTTTTTCAGCGCTCGAACACTTGCTAGGCAATTATGGTTTCAATGATCCAATACCATCGTCATCCTAGACTTTTTCAGCGCACGGACACTTGCTAGGCAATTATGGTTTCAATGGGACCAACCATTGAACATTTCAGATTCTGTCAACACATCAAAAATCAGTTCATCATTAACAAAATTAGATTCAAACCATAGATAGAGGGCTAGCGGGCTTCTTAAGCAACCTCTGCTTCCATTTCGATGCATACGAGCAAAAATGGAACAAGGTGAGACTAAAGAAGAAGCACAAATAGCATAGTTTTAGCAATTAAGCCCTGATTTGTTGACAAGTCCATGTTTGGTTCGTTTAACCAAATCTTGTATCTTTAACCACTTGCTTAGCACACATTGTTTGTGGAATAAAACACCATAATTAGTAGTTCTTGTGGGCTAAAACACCATAATTAGTAGTTCTCACAGGGCCTGATTTTTATATAGCTATACGTACCAAAAAGAGGCTCCATTCGTTCATCACATGGGAGCTCCATGGGGCAGTTGTCAAATTGAATGGTTTATTGTGAATTTTCAACTTGCTCATACAATTATACAGCTCATGGCCTCTATTTTGGGGCCACCTTGGTGTTTTAGGGTTCCAATATTACATTCAAAATTTTACCGGGTACGTAAATTTTTTTTCTCACGGCTCTATCATCTAAGTACTTGTAGAGTTTCGGGTCAATTGAAGCCAGCTTAAATGCATCCTCTTCTATACATGACTCTTCAACCTGTATGGTACCCCTTGTTTTCCCATTGATCTGAACTGGTAAGACTACAGTGGTTTCTTTCAAATAATAAGGATCAGCCTGCAAGTACAACTAAAGGTTAGAAAAACTACTTATCCAATACAAGGTTCCAAAGATAAAGATGAATATTTGGATTTTCCATAAATTTCATCCAAGCCTATATACACCTTCATGAAAATGTTTACATGTTTGTCATTTCACAGCATGTGCATGGGTAATGTACCTTCGGAAGAGGCTCGTATGCCAACGAGTGTGAGTGCCCTAATCGAAACCATAGCTCCTCGGCCATGTGGGGAGCATACAGTGAAAGCAGCAGGACAAATGGTT
The DNA here is from genome assembly GCA_001753735.1 of Embelia ribes. Taxonomy (NCBI): domain Eukaryota; kingdom Viridiplantae; phylum Streptophyta; class Magnoliopsida; order Ericales; family Primulaceae; genus Embelia; species Embelia ribes. The sequence goes on from MKEJ01038960.1 coordinate 2,596, forward strand.
CAATTGCAAGCCTTGGAAGTTGATCCCACTGGAAAAACCGGGAAAAAGAAAATATGGTTAAATATTATTTTGTCAAAATGAAGAAAAAAGGTAGTTGCCATGTCAAGGCAAATGGCGCTGAAGCAAAAAGTATAGGGAGACCTTGTATGCTGCATTTACGAACTCCATCATTGCAGATATACCAGTGTTGAATCGTGTACCTTCTACCTCTTCTGTGACCTACAAGTTAAACCAAAGAATTTGCTATGCTTTATGATAGAACACATGTCCAAAGTGCAACAAACACGAAATCAGAAGGGACAAAGTCCAACTAATTTCCTCGCACTTCTCGTCTTCCTTTTTTCTAGAAAATCTCAAATGACAACCTGATATGTCCAAAATGTAACACAGCGAAGTTTAAACATACAGAATCTAAATGTTAGCTCAATTGTAAGGGGGGGACATTAGAAGTAGAGCTAGTAGCATACAACCGATATATATTACCTTATCAATGCATTTATGGAGAGCACGAAGCTGCCCTTCAGAAGGCTTAACCTCAACTGCTACCGTTTCATCTCTAAATGTACCATCAGGCATAGGCGAACCAACAACCAATCTCCAAACTCTAGCCAAAAATCGATGAACACCTTCGATACCACCAGTGTTCCAAGCTTTTGAGTCTCTGAAACCACCCACAAGAAACAGAAATGTCATCCAAATAGATATGACAAACTAAGCAACATAAGTCCGTAGACATGCTATTAATCATAAAGAAAAATAAATTATAAGCAAGGTACCTGAATGGACCCATGAACATCTCAAATAAGCGAAGAGAGTCTGCACCATACTCAAGAACGACATCATCAGGATTCACAACATTTCCCCTGCTCTTACTCATTTTATGAGCCCGAGCAATCAACCGAATATTGGGATTGTCTTTTAGTACAAAAGAATCTCCAGATTTCATCACCTACGTTAAACGGAAATATGATAAGGAAAACCAAAGATTGAATGCCTTGTGCGCAGTAGTCTGTACTAGATTCAACGCATGTCGATTAGATAGGAGAGAAAAAATTTTATTTCCTACTCTTTCGTCAGGTATAACTTCTTGATTTTGCTCTCCAATTACGTCGACAGAGTCGGCAGAGACAATATTTCCATCTGAATCTTTGCATGCCATGTATTGAACCTGCCACACGAAACATTAAGAACTAGAAATAATGCAACATCACATTTCACCAAGCAACTTTTGCTTACTTCCCCGAGAATAATTCCTTGGTTTATGACACATTTAAAGGGCTCTTTGGTTGATACTGCACCAATGTCGTAAAGAACCTGCAGCGGAGTTCGAGTCAAAAGTATGCAGAATACAACTTTATACGACATATACAATAGCTGCTCAATTCAATCCCCAAAAGCCACTACAAAAAAGCACAATCCTTTAGTTTCTAATCCACCCTTTCTTATAGTTGACTCGAAACTGAATCTTAGGTGATGATTATCGAGCTATATTTTAAAGAGTTTCTAGAAGTCGGGGTGTGCATAAAATTAAAGTATGTTAGAGAAACTATTTCTGCAGAAACAACATTCAAACGTTACAAACTTACAAGCAGCATAAGGTTTATAAAGCTGACAGCAATCGTATGTCATCTTTCCGAAATACACACTGCTCCTTACTAAAGAGGATAAAAGAAAAAAAATGGAGGATCAACCTTGTGCCAGAACCTGGAATAAAGTAAGTGAAGTACAGCGTGTTCAGCGCCACCAACGTATACATCAACTGGGCCCCAATACCTGAACAAGAAGATGGCTGAACCAAATATTAAATCACATCTTCCACAACAGTATGATGAACATGTAAAACAGTAGACATACAGATAAGATAATTAAATATATTGGCAAGCATTGGTCTTACATTTCTTTAGTCTTATCAACCAATGCTTGAGAATTTTTTGGGTCCATGAATCTCAAATAATACCTGAAGGAAAGTAGAAGCCATTAGCACAAAATTACATATGACAAAATGTCAAGTTAACTTTTGAAAAACAGACATAATTAGAACCACTACTAGTTCACATAATGTCAAATGGGGTAGAAATTTGAAGTGTTGGCAGCTGTTACCAGCACGAACCAGCCCACTGCGGCATGGTATTAGTTTCACGTTTAGCAGGCTTTCCAGATAAAGGATCAATCGTGTCAACCTGAAAATCAGATATGCACTGAGAACACTGTAGAAAGGAAAACAAGAACATGAATTCTGGAATTCAAGAAAGAAAGGAATCAATTAAGTAGTCTTTGAGATAAAGTTAAATACGGTATCACTGATGAAGACCGAGTTAAGAAAAAATAACAAGAAGATAAGAGAAGAGACATAGGCACCCACCCAAGAAATTGCTTTAGAAAGTGGAGGTTCCCCAGTCCCAGTGGGGGTGAAATCTTCCAACTCGGGAAGGACGAGGGGCAGCTCATTTTCAGGAAGAGGAACACCCTCCTCCCCACTGCCCTTCAAGAAAACAACTGGGATAGGCTCTCCCCAGTAGCGCTGACGAGCAAAAAGCCAGTCCCTCAATTTGTAATTCACCTGAAATAAGACACAAAATATCCAATTTAGCAAACAATCACAAATAGGCCGAATGAGAGAGGGATAACATCAAAATCACCTTGTTGTTTCCATTTCCAGTTTTACCCAACCACTCAATGACCTTGGACGCAGCCTCTTTGCTTGGAAAGCCATTAATTTCCAGCCCCAATTTTGGACACGATGAATTTACGCTGGTACCATAACCTGAGAATGGCCTCTCAGAATCGCCTGAATTTTCTCCTTCTGGCATTACAACATAACGTATACTAATATCATACTTCAAAGCAAACTCATGGTCACGCATGTCATGTGCAGGAACAGCCATTATTGCTCCCGTACCATAGCTGCAAAAGAAGGTATTCAGCATGTTATAGTCATTTTCCCCCTTTTCTCCAAAGCATCAAGCTCGACCAATAATTAGCTAAATGATTTAGCAACTTCTTTTGTATTATACAGAAGATTGCAAACCAAAATTAAGCACCAAAATCAATATAAAGCTCAAAGTCAGATACAGTAATAAGAAACATTCAAACAGACCTGCCCAACACATAATCCGCAATCCAAATAGGAATTGCTTCACCATTAACTGGATTTCGTGCAAAAGCACCGCTAAAGACTCCAGTTTTTTCCTTTTGGAGTTCAGTCCTCTCAAGGTCACTTTTTCTTGAGGCCAGATCTTTGTATTCTTCCACCTGTGAATGGAACATAAGAAACGGTCATCCTCTATATTACACGTCCTCAATGAACCTTTGTTACAGTAACTTTCAAGGAAAGATATGCACATACGCATTTACTTTGATCTTCAGATACTATTGATGACAAGAGAGAGTGCTCAGGGGCCAGCACCAAATAGCTACAATAAAAAGCAACCCGATCAGAATGGACTCAGATATAGGAAAATCAGCGAGCAAAGAACAAAAGCCAAAATCTATACGTCGCTCCGAAGATGGTATCCGGCCTGGTCGTGTAAATGGTAATCTTTACATCAGCATCATGTCCATCTGTGTCAAGAACATGAAACGCCACCTCAGCCCCTTCAGACCTCCCTATCCAATTCCTTTGCATTTCCTTCACGCTTTCAGGCCAATCAAGTTCATCCAGGTCGTCAAGAAGTCGGTCAGCATATGCGGTAATTTTGAGCATCCACTGCCGCATTGGCTGCTTGGTCATGAACAATGATACTGTAAAAATTGTAAAACCGTTCACTCAAATATAAAAAGGAAAAACATTACAAAATTGGACAGTCTTCAAATTCTGAACATTTAAAACAGCAACAGTTGACAACCTTTCTTATTACTGGGTGACCTCCACGCTCACTAACACCATCCACCACTTCTTCATTTGCCAAGACAGTCCCAAGTGCTGGGCACCAGTTGACAGGCACTTCGGCCTGAAAAGAAAGAGAGTGATTAAAAGCTAAATGAAATTTAGTTCTCAGCAAGCAAACAAAACTGGAAGTGGAAACTTAGATGATATTCAACCTGATAAGCCAACCCTCTCTTCAAAAGCTGAAGGAAAATCCACTGGGTCCATCTGTAATATTCCGGTTCGGTTGTAGATATCTCTCGATCCCAGTCATATGAGAAGCCTAAGGATTTAAGCTGAAAAAAGAATCGAATATCAGTAACTCTTGAAACAAATAGGATGTCTTCGAAATCTAACTACTATTTAAAAAGTATCAATACAAGATATTTTATATACTTTTCATTCCAATAATGTCCTTCACTTTATAACTTTATAGCAAAAGTCATCATGTGCAAAATTGTAATTTAATTAATATTAATTTGTATATTTTTTTATTAAGAGATAATATTATATATTTAGATATTTAAATTGATGATTATCAATTTAACAAAGATATATTTAAATATATTACAATAATATAGATCATATTTTTAAAAGATAATATTGCTATATCATTAGGGATCTAAGTTAGTAATTATTAAATTAGTAAAAGATAGAATTAAATATATCACAATAACACGAATTATATTCAGCACTTATTTAATAATCTTACCCATAATATAGTACCTTAGACATATTAGCTATTATATATTTCAACTCTTAGTTTTATGTAAAAACTCATGCTTATATAATTGGGAGAGCCTCAATTGATTTATATAGTTACACAAATAATTGAATATATTTCACAAGCACAAAACTTATAAATCTAATCTTAGTTCTAAGATTACTTGATCAAATGTTAATTAATTATATTTAATACATTTATATTACCAACACCAACTATCGGGACCATTCATATTGTTCAATAGAATAAGTATAAAACAATCTCATTCTATCTTCCAATAATTAATTTTTCAAAATTAGTTACTAACAGTTATTTAATCTCAATATAATTTATGTAAATACACATGATATTTGATTCTCGTATATTCTAATTAAATATTAAATTTTATTTACAATAGAATTTGTCTTATAGTACATATATAATATAAAAGATTTTCCTATATGAAAGAAAATAAGAAAGTAATGATGCCTTATATATACACAATATAATTTAAGAATTTTTTTTTTTTTTTTATAATAAGTGAAAAGTGAAATATGATAATAAAATATATCTGAAATAATTTCTTATTTTTAACTATTACGTTAATATATAATATTTTTGCTAAATAGATTTTTTTTGTAAATCCACGTGCAAAACACGTGAACGTTTGCTATTTTTATTAAAAAAATAATTGTAACAAATCAAAATAATAAAGTAATATAAAATGAAAATGACCTGAGTGCGGAACCGGTCAATATTCCTCAGAGTTGTGATCTTCGGATGAGTTCCTGTCTGTCAAGCATGTACGTTGCATTTGATGAACGGATTTCTTGAAGGAAAATATGATGGAAAAGAAAATATTATTCTTGTGTTTATGATTTTTTGTGAAAAAATTTTCCTTTCCCGTCACATTTTTTCTCGAGAAATATTTTGACCAAACTTATTATTCTCTAAGATATGGTAACCATAGTTAGCAAAATACGGGAAAGCAAAAAAGATTTATACGGTACAAGCAGGTATGATACGATTTTTTGTGTAAAATGAATTTCCAAAAATACAGAATTATATATAAATTAATGATATAAGATTCCTAGTAATATTATTTCTAATTTTCAAATATTTTTGTGTAGTTTCAAAGGGGACAATGCCTGAAAACGAGAATTAAACGTGTATTGTATGGGATGGATCAAAAGTATGTGCATTTTCATTAGGTTTAACATCAATTTGGAAAACGGAAGTTGTTTTTCAATTATATGTTTTCGAATTTATAGTCAAACACATTTTTTCCTCTGAAATCAAAACCTGGAAAGTGCTTTTGGAATCATAACCTGATGTAGGCTACTGCATTAGGTTATGGTTCTTAAAAGAGATACCGTCGGAGATATTGGGTTGGCTCTCAAAATTGTTATGAGAATTACCTGCAGACCTGGGTGCCATCTGCAGATGTTTTGCAGACCTGAGGTTTTTAATTCTGTGAAGATGGATTTTGAACCTGCAAATTTGTTGTCTTACTTTTCTCAGTTTGGGTTATAAAATCTGAACATATTAGGTGGATTAAATTGCAGATTTTATGAAGCTGTTGTCTGCTTGCCTCTTCAGAAAGCTCAGGCACTTGATCCTTCTGGTGATGCCTTCAATGATCAGATAGACGCAGCAAGGCGAGAACACGCGCTCCGCCAGCGTGAGCAGTGTTATGACATTATCACTAGCACTTTACGTGCTCTTAAAGGTGAAACTTCACAGAAAGAATTTGGTTCTCCGATCAGACCTGCTGCCCAATCTGCTCTGGATCCTGTCTCTCGGGAAAAATATATCTGCCAGATCATTCGGCTTGGTGTACAATCACCCGATAGACTATTTCACAACTATTTATATCGAGCATTGATTGACCTTGGCCTTGAAAAAGAGTTGTTAGAATTTGGAGGCCCTGATTTGGTGCCTTTTCTTCAAAGTGCTGGACGTGAACCTGTTCAAGAGGTCCACTTCTTCCTGTTATACAATATCTTGCTCCTTTTATTTTTTGGTGTTTTATTGCTATTCAATCTTATTCGATTTTTTCTTCCCCTTTTTCTGACCAACACATGCCTATCTTTTCTAGGTTCAGGCTATTTCTGCGGTGACATCTGCAACTTCTCCCATTGGTTATGCAAGAGGCTATATTTCATCCAATCAAGCTAAATATTCTGAGCTTCTGGCACGATATTACGTCATGAAGCGGCAGCACGGTCTTGCAGCTCATATGTTGTTGCGACTTGCAGAAAGGCGGTCTGCAGATGGGAGTGATTCACCTACATTGGAGCAGAGGTTCTGATTAATACCTATTGCATAGATTTACTCTTCTTTTTTTTTTAATTCTCCATCCTTCTAGTTTACTAGTTCTATTAAATTCATGCTTATTGAATAATATTCTTAGAAATGCAGCAGAGTAATTAGGAAGTAGAGTAATTGAAATGTTTTTCAATTTATTAGGATATCTTTTTGTTGGTTGAGATTTGATTTGAATGTGATTTTGTCTTGAGAATATTCTAGAAAGATTTAGTTTCTATCTTAAGATTTCTTGGAAGCTTATATAGGCCTTATGATGTAGCTTTTTACTTAAGAGTTGTGATTTATGAATAAACTGTAATGTTTAGAAAAGAGTGAGGTTCGTTTTCATCAAAATGTTCACCCTTTTGTTCGTTTTTATTGATAAGTCATGTATCTATTTGTACGGGTGGAGAGAGTCAGTATGGGTGGTTTTATTTGTGATGTTGGAAGATGATCATCTAATCTGGTTTTGTAATGGTGGTTTCTTATAGATGGCTGGGTTTTTTTCTTTTTCCTTTTATGCTGGATGGCTGAGAATTAGGTAAAAAGGTTTATGGATTTGTCTCAATGCATTAGGGATTACTTATTAGATACCGTGACCTCACAAATAGTATTCAGACTAAACCTACCCTTCCGTACTAAATTCCAGGATCATAGTGTGAAACCATACATGTTCTGCTTACTATAACGATCGGATTAGGGATTTTCATGAAGATTTGAATGGGTTCAAGGTTATGTTTGCCAAGATTCAAGAAGCAGAACAGAACTTTAAATGTGTTTTGCCGTTTCTGGAGGTAATATGTATTTGATTCAAGTAAGAGAGGAGCTAAACAGTAATTTGTTTTCACAGTAATAGGCTCCATTTAATGTGGTATTAAGAAGAAAGATCATGTTGTTCAAAGAAGTAAGAGTGTTGTGCGTGGGAGAGTGAAAGAGGTTAAGATCAAAACAAGCAGAAATAAATTTATATTGTTCAGGTTCAATGGGTTCATTTGTTATTAGTAATTGATTGGATAGTTATGGAATTTATAGGAAATGATTCTTAGTAATATGCTTAAATCATGAGTGCTAACGATAGTTTTATTAGCTATTCAGTTTTATATGGTATATTATCAAAATAAAAAATTAATAATCCTATTAATAGCATAAAAAAATGATGATAGTGTTTAAAGCCCTAGCTTGAATTTTCTATAAGTTAGGGCCATGCACACCTCCATTGCGACTTGTGGGTCACGTGGTTCATTCGGTTGGAAACCACCTCTCTAGAAACAAAGGAAATGTTGCGTACATCAGACCTTCCCAGACCTTGCAATGCGGGGGCTTTATGCACTGGATCGTCCGTATACGTTAATAGCATGAGAAATTATTTTTTCCTCCTAAATGAAACTTTAAATTGTGTCAAATTTGAATCTTAAATGCGTCTAGGTCATTTGGAATAAAAATCAGTCACGCAAATGACATTTTGGTCAGACGAGTTGATAACAGAAAGGTTAACCCTTAATGACAATTAAAAGATCAAATTAATGTTTAGGTGCGTCACATCCCACTCCCATACAAAAGGAAAAAGAAGGTTTATGAACTTGCAGTACGTAAAAGATTGTAAGATTTTGTAATTCGTGCTTTTTAAAATTTGTTGAGATTTAACATTTGTTCTAATAGGTTTCATCAACTCCATGACATCAAATGTTGTTCAGCATGCAGAAGTAGCTCTATTTCTCCAATAGCCTACCATGAAAAGACTTGAAAACATTGGAATCGTAGATTTAGGGGTAGGGTCCATTGGAGCCTATTATTCAGAATAGCTTAGAGCTCAAGGCTTGGCACTATTAGATATTGAGATAATGAGACGTATGATGCATTTTCCCATCATATTGATAGATTGCTTCTGATATTCAGTCAGTAAGAAACTTAGGCTTGTCTGCAACATCTCTTTGGATCAACCTGGTATCTTTCCATCCCTAGAGATCTGATGTCTTCCATTCTTTTTGTTCAATGGCAATGGCAGGCGTCAATACCTTATTAATGCAGTTCTGCAAGCAAAGAACTCCAGCAACAGTGATGGTCTAACAGGTTCTTCACGTGGTGTTTCTGAAGATGGACTAGTGGATTTGGCCGAAGGGAAGCTTGCGGTTCTTCGATTTCAAATAAAGATCAAAGAAGAGTTGGAGGCTATGGCCTCTAAGTTTGAGGCCACTCTTGACTCATCTGAGTCTGTGCCTCAGGATGGACGCAATGCTACTGATGCCAATTTTGTGCACTCAATACGAGAAAAAGTAAAAGAATTGTCAGTAGGGCTTAAAAGCATCACTCAGCTATATAACGAGTATGCAGTTCCATTTGAGTTATGGGAGGTACATCTTCACAACTTTCTAATCACTCACAGATATTAATTTCATGTTTAAAAAAAAAGTGCAATGCATCTTTTCTGTTTTTTGTTTTGGTTTTGAGTTCTCAGCCACTGTGTCGGAGGATGATGGCCAATTATAAGGACTGTAGGTAAGCAGGATTTAGAATCTTGAATTGTGTCTGATAAGTTTCCTGCTTTGTTTACTGATTTAAGGTATGTCTGGAAATGCTGTACTTTGCAAACTATTCTGGTGATGCTGATAGCAGCATTGTGAGAGAGACATGGGCTAGACTAATCGATCAAGCCATTTCAGGGGGTGGTATTGCAGAAGCCTGTGCAGTGTTAAAAAGAGTAGGTTCTCATGTTTATCCAGGAGATGGTGCCGTCCTACCTTTAGATATATTGTGCCTTCATCTCGAGAAAGCTGCACTGGTATTCCCCTTTTATTTTTGTTTCTTTTGATTCTAGTTGTTTCTCTCCCATATTCCTCGTGCTACAATTTTATTGGAGCTTCTAAGTGAATGATTACATAATGGAGATCTCCTCACTGTTTCCCTATTTTGTCCACGTTCTTATTTTATATCTGTATGTTGTGGTAGGAGAGATTGGTTTCAGGGCTTGAAATTGTTGGAGATGAAGATGTTGCCAGAGCTCTTATTGCTGCCTGCAAGGGGGCAATAGAACCTGCTTTGAATGCTTACGACCAACTTTTATCAAATGGTGCAATTTTGCCATCTCCAGATCTGAGGTTGCGTCTCCTCCGTTCAGTACTGGTACTACTTCGTGAGTGGGCTATGTCTGTCATTGCAGAAAGAATAAATATGAGCACTACAGGAGCTTCTCTCATCCTCGGAAGTACATTCTCAATGGAACAAACAACAGTATTCAACCAAGGGATTCGTGATAAGATCACAAGTGCAGCAAATCGGTAAATCGCTTAGTCTTTGTTTATTCCACTTGCGGAATCGTTGTCCTTGATTTTAGATTTATACTTTGTGGTAAGATGCAAACAACTGGCATCCTTGTTTATTGGTTTAGTTTTTTCCGTCTTATGGCCCCAATATTCTAACATGGTATGATAGTTGACAAAGATCCGGTTGTTTCACTGACACCCTTAACTAAAATATGCAAGTCTTGGGCTCTTATGAAGAGGCATAAGCCCATAAGATGGCAAAACAAGATTATTACAAAACCACTACCCTCTTATTAGCCTTTGATTTTAAACAAAATTTATAGATTGGTAAATGCATTCATGAAACTATTTTGCCCAGAGGTACTGGAATCTTTACCTCTCTCTGGAAGCGTGTTTTTAGTTCCAATATGCTAGTATGTTTTCCTAATCTGGATCACGACAATCTGCTAGAAATAGTGTGAAATATTATTAGAAACTAAAAGAGCGTAAGCTCAAATAAACATATCAAAACAACCATGGATTCCAGAATAGTGGTCCACCAAACCTATTTCCTTGTACTGCGACCAAGAAAACTGTTCTGACGGTCCACTTGGTAAAACAAACTGATCTTACTGCAAGCCTGGAACTGGTGCCAGTTGAGTTGACAATCATGTTCTAATAAATTCTTGGCTTCTGCCCAAAGAGAACATAGCCAATGCTGATCTTTCAAACTGTTGTGGTATTAGGGAACTAATTGCGACTATTCCGGTGACCTATGTTACCTTGGCAGTGATTCGATATGTTGTATGGTTTTGTGAGAGATAGAGGTAGGCTTAGTTAGGAGAACTCTAGAGTTGTTCTCTGAGAAATGAATCACTTGTATTATTAATTATTATGAACTGCCCAGTGCACAAAACTCCCACATTGCGGTGTCTGGGAAGTCTGATGTATGCAACTTTATCACTGTTTCCAATGAGCCTGTTTCCAATGGGACAAACCTGTGACCTACAAGTTGCAGTAGAGGTGTGCGTGACCCTAACTTATAGAAATTCTAGTTAGGATTTTAAGCACTGATAATATCAATTTTAGGAGAGACTGAATATGGAGCAATTATGAGTATACTAACTTAAAAATAACTCACCACCATTGGCAATGTTACATGGTTTTGTCCAAACATATGTCCCGACCCCGACATGTCCCAAGATATGAACATGTGTTTGAAGACATGCCATTTGGAGTGTCAAACTTTTGAAGTGACCGTTTGTTGGTTTGAAGATCACTTTAGAACAAGGACGCTTTCGTGTTCCATAACTTGAACTTCTGTTTTATTTCTTCCTTTTTATTGGAAATGTAAGATTTTGTGAATGAACTTTCTGATGTTAAATACTGTCTTCTCCGTAGGTATCTTTATGGGATGATATTATACAAGCCAAAGAGCACGCACAATTCTCTATTCGTACTTCAAACGACTATCGCTTCATTGATCAGGTAATTCATTTTGTGATATTTCCTGTTATTTTTTTCAAACCCAACTTTCTTTTTTTCCTACCTTAGTTGTGGGTTAATATCCCCTCTCTTCTTCCTTTTTTTTTTCTTTTTTTCTTTTTAAGGGAAGCAATCTCAAGGGTAAGGAGTACAACCTGACTTTGCACTGGCATATCATGCCCAAAACCGGGAAGATGCATGCGGATAAGCTTGTTATGACTGGTTTCCGTATGCCTGAAGAATATAGATGACCATATGATCGATATTGTTTTGACTGTAGCTTCAACTTTTTCGAGGAAAAATGTTGATTTATTATATTATGGCAAAATGGATTATGGAGAAAGTTCTGTTGGGATTTTGGAGCTAGAAAGTTGCGAGTTTCTTTTGTTGCTTTAATACAACCATATCGATACATGTATCACTGGTTTCGAGGTTTGGACTAAAAGTTGTTTGAGAAAATTTCATTCGGAATTGTTTCGCAGAACTTTGTGTAGGAATGATGTGGCTGGTTTTATTGCCATAATGACAGCTTGTTAATGGAGGCTTTTCTTAGAATGAATACAACAATGCCACAAAATTTGTACTCAAATTAATCTGCAAGATTCTAATTCATCTAGTATCAGAAGTACACAATCTTGTTTAATTCGTTGTTTATCGTTGACGTAGTTCTAGTCTCAGAACTACTTGTGGGTACATGTGTGTTCCGCGGCATTAGCTAACATAGCGAGGCAACTTGTGGGGTGGCATTATCGAGCAACTAAATCGTTGCAGCGGACTCCCACAAAGCAATGTATATGCAAACATTACAAAAACTACAATGTAAAGTACATTTGATAAATGTGACAATTTTCAGATCATTTAGCACCACCACTTCTAGTTCCAATCCGGATCATTGGAGGAAAAAAGTAAAAACTCATGTTAAAGATATTTTTTTCATTTAATTTTTATGCAAGCCTCATTATTTTAAATTGGACCATTAGGATTTTTATACAAGCGCACTAAGCCAGCAAAACTACGGCCCAGGTCTTTTTTTTCCCTATAGAGACAACAAAAGAAAGTCTCTTTGTGTAAACCCTCATCGGATTACTCAAAGAAGTGTATTTTTTGAAAACTCAGAATATTTTTTTCACATTATGCCCAACAATTGTGCAATGCTTGCCCATTCAAAGGGGCGTCTGCGACAGTATGTGGGAAGAGAGCAAAATTCATACTTTGATTAATCTTAGCATAATAAAACGTATGTACGGATATATTGAGAGAGTAAGAAATTGATTGGTTTCACTTTATAAGTTCCCATTTCTCAATTTATTTGTTTAAAAGTAGACAAAGTTTGACTGCACAGCTTTTAAGTTGTACTTATATGTTATTTTGGTTTAAATAAGTTAAAAAATTTAAGTTAGATGCATTTAATTTTTTTCTTAAACATAAATAAACT
>MKEJ01038961.1:0-13998 GCA_001753735.1 Embelia ribes
GATATTGTATCGTTGATTGTGAGGCATGCGATAGCAGTTTAAATGTTTATTTAAATGTCGTTAGTTCTTTTATTCATTCTCCTTGAAGTAACTCACGTCCCCGGGTTTATGGGAATTCGAAGCGTGGCAGTCGGTGTCGATTTAAGGGCAATGATGTAATTGTCAAAAAGTCTCACTCTTAGTGGGGAGATCCACCAGGAGGATTGGCCAGCATGGTGAGCAGCACGTTATTTTACCTAGAGGGACATTGTCAATGGAGGCAACCTACCGTCGTGACAGCAAGCGCGTTCTGAGAGTCGGTGTCAATACATATCCTGCCAATAGGCTACCTTCTCGCTTAGTACTTTTGTGTTTGTCACTTCGGAATGGGCAATCGATGCATTGCGCCATGTGTCGTAAGTTCAAAGGCAATGTCAAATTCCTATCGTCTTACAAGAGATGCATTATTGCTAGGTGGGCATCTTTACTGGTTGACTTGATGTCCCAGAGCATCCATGGAATAGGCATTACTCAGTTAAAATTCGTGTCAACAGTCATAATATCTCTCGGCACATGTGGACACTACTTCATTGGCTATCATGTTGGGCTAACATGACATTTTGGGACATTCAATGTCATGGGTTACATGAATGGTACGTTCTTTGATATCATTGGTAACAAGCTTTAAATATTCTTGGGAAGCCCCCTTGTTCCAATTAGTCTCGTAGCTTATATGCAAGAGCATGCACATATCAAGATAGATCGCTAACAAATGATGTCAGCATGCACCCTTGGGTGATGTATAGGTATCTGCTTGGTGGCATTCAAGATGCGTTACGGTTTGGATTTGAAAAATAGAGGGACAAAAGGGTGCTTTTTTGCCTCACGAGTATTCCGCTGCATTTTGAGGGCCAATCATGATATTGTTTGCGAAATCATTGGCCCATTACACCATGCCACCCTTTCCCTATCGTTAACGCATATAAAATGAGCCCTAACTACCACATCAATTTAACTAATCATGTTTTTTGTTTTACTTTTTCATATTATACTTTCGTTACACCATTTAACGTATGCAGAGAAAGAATCACACAATCAACATGATAAGCCTAAAATAGCGACCAACAGAAATGCAACTACAACAAAACCAAACTCTACAGCCCCACGCACTAAGATTCTTTTTAATAACCATCCATAATAAACAATGATATATGCTTAGAATACTTCTCTAAGCAAGTTTATGAAAATATTTCGCTGTTATAATACATCAGAAATGACTACAAAGAAAATCATTATAATATTGTCATGTTTAATGGAAAACATTTAGGAATATGAAGATTGTGTCCGTCATTAAGGCCTGGTGAGACTTGTGATCCCTGCCCTTGAAGCTACATTTTTATTCAGGATTGCTTTTGTGATGGTCGACGGATTCCAGGAATCTGCAGTGCAATCCATTGAATGTTATGTTTGGATCAAGATGAAAAACATTTCATATGTATCGAACTAGATAGACCCTGTTCAACATATGATATCAAGAGTTTCACAGCTGGTGTAAATTCTTTTTATACCAGCAGGTTCAGCAGAATGACATATCTTCTTGTACTCAAATGTGAATAGAAATGTGTCATGCTAGCCAGCTGGCGTTAAAAAATGGTTATACCAACAGTGGACAGAAAATATGATGTAAAATAAATATTCCCCTTTTGGAAAAGCTCGAGGTTTTAGATAAGATGTTCTACAATTTAACATTATATGATAGTCCAAATTCTTAAGTTCAACAGGAGCTGCCACCCAAATTTAGTTGCAAATGTCGAGCTCAGCATTAAAGTTAAGTGAGCCAGATGTCATGTGGCGTGTTAGAGATACAACATACGAAATCTACCCTGTAAAAAGTGCTTTAGATGAGAGAAGACATGCTCTAAAAGACCCCTACAATTAGAGAAACTTCTCATGTTGGGGTATCACTAAAAGCAGGAGTCTCCAAACATTAAATTTTCTACAAGTTAGGTAGCAGGATATTAACCTAAGTCAAAGCTTTCCACACATGATAACTGCATCTTCAACACACACCATACTATCATGGAAGTTCTTTTGAAGAGCATAGAACTTTTCTAAGTGATGTTGTGCTGTTAAAATTAAGGTGATGATATTAGTAGAATCTGAACCACCAAATACCTTCTAAATTTTTTGTACCCTACTACTCTTCCAGATAACAAAATCAAGCTATACACACTAACCTCGACACCGTGGGGCCCTATTCGATTGTGAGCCACAAAATTGAGAATCAAACTAGCGAATTCATCAGGGACGTCCTCCTGCATCGAAGAAGGATACGAAATGAGCAAAAGAAATAGAAAGGAAGCAGGACATAAACAAGAAATAAAACAAGAAAATATATCAGAAGAGACAATAGAGTTAGACCTGTATAGCATGTCCAGTGTGTCTAACAACCACCAATTGAAACTTTCCTTGCATTTGACCAATTGTCAGAGTTCTGTAACAATAGACAAATACTTTAGTCAGCAAACTTGTGCTCACAAATCACATCCACCAGAACAGATGCGTCTTGCTTAGAAACAACATCAACTTTCAAGATCCATTTGCGCAGCTTCAAGCAGAAATAGGCTTAAAAGCAAGCTTTCGAAAGGATGTTCAATGCATAGCAAAACAATGTGGATTTTTACGGTTTTCCTAACATGATCACCATTCCAAGGCTATCCAGTCTATAATGTTCACAATTCTACCAGACAAAGGGCCATGTTTCACCAGAAACCTCTCAAATTGACAACACTAATTTATGATGAAAGATGATAACTACAGTAGTAGTGACATCCAAGTCATAGAGAAAACCAGAAGAATTATGTGTTTGATTCCTTTTGTTAATCTTTGGGAAAATGTTTATTCATTTATTTATGAATTGTTTGCATATCCTCGACAACATTTTATTGATGGTTTGGAAATTGTAGGTTCCTCTTCCTGTGAAATGTTCTGTCATTGTTCACAATCTCTGACCTAAATCATGCTCTTAATTCTAATCTAAATTTCCAAAATAATAGCCAATCAAACTCAGGTTCACTAGACAAGGAAAATCACAATTTCAAATTAAGTCACTTCATGGATATTTAATCCTCACATTGATTCGCATCGACCTCAACAGATTTACACTGTTTTATTGAACTTAAAAAGATCTTGCCGAGGTATGCAATTGTAACTTCGAATTCTGTATTAATAGCATGATAAGAGTAACACATATAATGCAATGCAGAAGAGTGGGATTGGCTTGATTGGGCTGCTAATCGAGATTCAGTTGCTTAATTAAAGATTTTGTTATAATTTATAACACAGTTCTATGAGGAAAACAGTGCTTGTAAATGTTAAGTCTCTGGTATAAATTTATATTTAGGTCACATAGTAGAAAAAAACCTGTCCAATCTGTCTGTCCCAGCTAGCAGCAAGAGCTTTGGAGCAGGACATGACAGAAACTTTTCTGAAAGGCCTTCGTACCTGAAATACAAGGGACTATGGAAATTACGAAAATTACGAGTCTAGAAAAAGTTGTCTACTTTTGGCAGATGCATAATGAAACCAACAAACATTCATGAACTAAAAGCCAATGATTCATCTAAAACTTTTTCTCCGTAACACAAATTTACAGCACATGTTTGAAGTGTACTATAAGTAAAATAAACATCCAATAATTGAAGGCACGCACAAGGAGGACCCTAAGGGACACAATTGTGTTAATCCAAAAGAAAATGGGCAGCTTGCTAATTTCTCACCCTGTATCGACCAACTGGCAACAAACAAAATGCATGGGTACTTTTAATGAAATTTAAAATATGAATCAGAAAGCATTAGATGCAATTAGTACCTGGAACCTAGCCTTTTGTTGTACATTCATTTGAAAATAACACTCTTACTAACTACAAGACAGAACAAAAAGAAGAAAGAAAACCAATGAAGCTTTAGTGCCTTGTGCAATTAATGCATATGTAAAAGTAGTGTTACTTGAATACAGGTAAGGCCTTTTAATCTACCAGAAGTATAATGTAAATCATACTCATGAGGGGGTTTAAGTGATTCAATCCAGAATGTTGTACCAGTGAAAAGGTACAACATTTAGGGTAAGAATAAGAACAAGTTCATTCATAGATCTTTATCAGATGAACCAAGATAGGTCCACCAATTGCCTAAAATTTACAACTTTAAAAGTGAAGTCAACAATAAGTTAACATGGTGTCATACATAGTGGGATGTTGTAGTTCTAACATTGTCACCAGAACACCAGAGAACAATGTACAACAAAGGGAGTGATAAAATGAAGAGGATCTATTGAGCCTAAAAAGAATGATGACATAGAAGTATCACGTCCAAAGACCTTGAATTTCACTTGGATGATGTAAAATAAAACCTACGTCACATGAATAAATGGGGAGATCGGATATAGTGACCGAAAATAGACCTACAGTGATTCCTAATCCAAAGGCATTCCCCCAACATGATAGAAAGAGGCCATTTAACTGTTCAAGCTAGTTTTGATTAGCAATCACTGGAATCAGCTAGTTTACTTCAATATTGCATAAACCTGCTACTTGTCAAAGTCGTTACGTTTTCTAACAACTTAGAAAAACCATTATTAAAAATGGCAAGCTATCAATTGTCAAACTTTACAGCCAAAGGAAAGATAAAAAGAAATCACACAATCAAAATATGCCTTCAATTCTTCATCTAAAGAAACAACTTCAATAATGACATCAAGTTATGATTCTATTTTTTTTTTCTTATTATTTTTTTTTACTTCTTTCAAACAGCCTACCCAACTAAACTCTTCGGACCCAAAATTCATTATCCGGCTTTCCCTTCAACTATTCATTGATTTTGTGATCTTCTCACCAAACCCCTGGACTGATCCTCTTCAGACCTGAACTTCAACCCTCAATGTCTAACTCCGTCGTAAAAGCCCCTTCTCCAAGGAGATGGGGTGTGTAAATCCAATCCTCAGGGATCATTCTGCTATAGAACTGCACTTATGCTGTCACGTATCATCTTCAAATTGCTTTCATTCAAGTCTCTTTACAATTTTCCTTTTGGCCAATTACTCGATATATTTTTCTAAAGAGGAAGCACAACAATGGCTCTCCTTGCTTAAGCCCTCTTGAACTCTCAACAAAACCTATTGCAACAGTGAACTGAGAGTGAATATCTAACAAAAGAGAGACATGCAAGGATCTAAATGTTGGGGTTATACTAAAAGCCATGCTAATAATGGATTTAGTATTTTATTAATAATTAAAGTTATTTCATTTTAATGAGAATCTTAGGAGCAATGTTTACTCAGCATGACTTATTAATTAACATGTCTCATACTCCCTTCGTCCCATTAATATAGACCTACTTTTTTTTTCACTTGATTAAGAAGTTACATTTAACGAAGATAGAAAATTTAATTTTATCACTACTATTCCAAAAATATCTTTCATTGCACCCTATTAATATTTCTTTATATTGTAAAAAGTTGTTGATGTTAATAAAAGTTACCATATTAAATAGGAGCATAACAGGAAAGATTTCTCTACACCCTTTTCTTAAAAAAGAAATACATTTATATATGGAGACGTACGAAAAAGTAAAACGAGCATATGTCTATGGGACAGAGGGAGTATTTTGTACAGTAGATGATTTAGTATGTAGAGTACGGTTAACACAAAAAATTATGTTTATCGGTTCTTATGGAATATAAGTTTTATGTTTACAATTTCAAATAAAAATGGATATACCATCAGTAGAATTGTAGTACATGATTTTAATAGGTATGCCTTGACTACAGGGAACGGTATAATTCTAACTCCTTGTACCAGTACACTTTTATGTGTATTAAACATGATTGTGTGGAGATTATTGTTTTTGTACTGACTAGATAAACCAATTAGTACCTCATGGTTATAAATATATTTATAATCTTACACCTGATACGTATGAATAATGTTTGTCATTTCGATTCATAAAAGAGAGATTTTTTGTAAGTCAATAAACTCAGTTGGTTGGATGATTACATAATTATTTATATAGTGTTCATTCCACATAAGGATTGATGCTACCTTCTTAAGGAAACTTTTAAGTTTTGAATGTATCAAACCCTGCATGTGGAATTTTGTAATTCAATACATCAAATAAGTTAAGCGGAAAGTCTTAAGAAATTTAATATGCTTATAAAACAAATTGTCAGTAATTTAATTTTATAAGTAGGTATATATAATCTTAACGTGGGGAGATTAATAAATATAAAGAACATGAAACCCCAAATAATTAATTAAGATATGGAAAGAGAGTTCAATCATAATTATTTAGTGGTACTAATTATGATTTATATTGATAAGGTTTATCTCGGTTGAGAGAAGTACTCCTTATCTTTATCTATATTCTACCATTAGGTCCGTAGCGTAGCTTATATAAACATGATCCTTTAACCAATTAAAAGATACATAATTCTCTCATCCTTTTCATAAGAGAGAGAGACTTGGAGGCCAAAGATGGAGAAAGCCCATCCTTACTCTGGGATCAAGATGTATCAATATGAATACAACAAAAGATTTGAAGCTGTAAATAATTTTTCAACTGATTGTTATTACTTGGGGAAAATGTGAATTGAGATTTGTACTCACAAATCTCGCAGATATGAGTTTATATAATATGAATACTGCATAACGTATTGTTCATAATTATAGGCTGTAATTTCCCGCTACATACCCTACACTTATCAGGCAGAGGAGCAACCTTTAGTCACCTTTGGCTGGACGGGGCATTTATCAGGTTGCCTCACTATGTAAATCTGATCTCCAGTTACACTCTGGGAGTCCTGGTTCCGGTACCATGTCCACAAGGCCCATGTTTCATTCTTAACCTGCAGTTCACATAAAAAATTTAGTAGATAGAGCAGCACAAATGTCGAAGATAAAATTCCAAAATCTGTTGCAGCTAAGTGGCTCAAATGCACTCCTAAAATTTTAATTTTCCAGAAAATCCAGATAACTGGGCGAAAGATACTGCAATGGTGTCTGGACAAATAAAATCAAGTATCCTCCACTTATGCTTTTCTTTGACAAAATAAAAAATACTATAGTAACAAGGGAAATAAGAAGTCTAAGATTCGGCAGGTCCATTTTCTTAACACTGAATATTCCAGCAAGAGCTGCAGAGAAACCCTCGGTACTAATCCTCCACTGGTGAGTACTTCTTGAGTTCTTGGGGATACAAAAATTTTGCGGATCGAAAAAGTTGTTCAGATTTTTCTCAACTCATTGGATTCAAAGAACTAAAATGTCAAACCTTTTTTAATGCAGAAATGAGAATAGCAAAGTATTGCATCCCCAGTTCCCAACCCAGCTAGTGACATAAGTGACGAAATGAAATGAGATGCTCATAACTGAAGCCCATGTTTTCTTGATAGGAAAAATGGAATAGGTTATAAGCTTACCACAATTAACCTTTTGATTTAGTCCAAGGTCACTGCCATCACACAGATGAAGAAAACAATAAAAGAAAACGCTTAATTGCCCAATCATTTATAAATTCCCTGCACTCCATTTCTATCCCCATTTAGACCTGAGTAAATCTTACACGAGTTTATGTTCCATAGGAGGGAACAGAAAACAAAAAGAAGAAGAAAAGGAAACTTAATCACACTTTGGATATCAAAGATGAAACATCCAAAACATAACTGATTTACTTGACCACCATTATTTTTCTGACCAAAGAAATATTTTTTCTTTTCAAGTGGCACACGTCAACACAATCTTATAGATATAGACAGATAGATAAGGGAGAGGAGAAAAAGAGGGAGGCCAGGAGTTTTACCTCTAATATCCCATGGCCAAAGCTACTTTCCCTGAATGCACTATAATCAGGTTGTTGATCCCAACAAAATTTACCAGCCGCAGGACCATTTGTGAAGTTTGAGGCACAGAAGCCTCCCATGTAAGAATCAGGAGTTGTCTGAGGATCCGGGCAGTGTCCAGGTTCGTCAGCATGTATAATGGCCATCTTCTCTCTATTACCCCCATCTCCCACAGTGATATGTATGGGACCACATGGATCTAGTGTATAGTTATAAACTCGATTAGATCTCTCATAGGCATGAATCTGAAAATTGTTGCAACAAAACAAATGTTAATGAACTGAAGAGGCCCAGGCATATATTTAACAATTCTCAGTCATAATTTTTCTTTGCCCTTTCACAATGGTATCATGGCTAAAAAGAGGTTGCCTTGCAAAGTGGAAACAAACAAGAGAGTTATGCATTTGGCCCCAAAATTCCACCTGAAAGGACTGCAGTTTAATAAGAGTTTAAAAAAAATATATCTTTCCATAGATTTAAAAGAAACTTGAATGTTTCTGTGGATTTTAAGATGTAAAAAAGTAGATTTATATCATGATATGGAAATTTAATGACTTTATTCTGTGGAACAATTCAAAGTGAACAAAGAAAAAATGCCTCTACTAAGCAATTGCACTTTCCTACACGAAATCCCTCCCAATATAATCAACTGAAAAAAAGAGCCATTCAAACAGGGTAATGATATATAAACAAGAAACCTAAATTCATGCAAAATGTGATGCATCAAACCTGCATTGGACTCATAACAAGAATGTTGGGCTCCTGATTTTCTCATTACCCAATACAGATGTTCAGGCACCAGTTTCTGTAAGAATTTATGTAGAAGCTTCTTTTCTTTTCTTTTCTTTTCTTTTCTTTTTCCTTTTTTTTTTAAATCATTTTATTACATATGAAAAGGTGATAACCAAGGTGGTCATGATCTCTTACATGCCCATTGAAGACAATATCAACACCATAAGAGTAAAGCAATTCTTCCATTGCAACCCTCATACACTCTTCTTCTCTGTAATGGGCTACGTAGGAACTGTACCAAGGTGGGTGCCAAGCAGCTATTAGCCAGGGAGTAGTAGACCTATCAACATTAGCCAAGTCCCTTTCCAACCACTCGTACTGATCGGCTGCAGTGAAAGTAGCACGAACAAATGGAATTGCTAAAAAAATAGCATAAATGACAATGAAGTACTCCTATGTATTATCAAAAGAAACGGAGAATACAATTCAGAGTTCAGAACAAGAGATCTTGACCAAGATATTCTCCACTCGGTACACCCCTGAACAGTGAATAATTAACCAATGCATATTCGTAACTGGTAGTTTAAGATTGACGTGTATATAATGTGTATATTCATAATTACGATTGTAAGATGGACATGTTTCTCACATTTATATTCCTAACTAGGATTGTCAGATGGACATGATTCTTGAGTGTCTCGTAATCAGGCTTGTGCATAACATGACAGAACAAAAAAAAAAAAAGGCAATTTGGAATATACTGACGTATGTTTTTCCTAACATAAGTGGGGCTGGAGCAAGTATAGCATCCCCAGATTTATTCAAGCCCATTAATCCAACAATATTCTCCATCCATAGAACATGCTGGTTTATTCATTAAACTAGATTTCCCCCAAGCACAAAGAACAGTCGTTCAAGCGACAACCAATTCCATTTATTTTGATGAATTGACAGATTAAGAAGCAAGAAATGTTCTTCAAACATTAGGTTCTGTTAATATTCTTTTTTTTGATAGTAGGTTCTACAAATACTATTTCAAGGAATTTATTTGAAGACAACATTATAGACCTTTGGATATTAAATAAGTCTGACAAATTGAATTTTCCATGTAAAGTTCAAATAAACCAAAGGACATGAATCTTTAGTGACACATACAGGCCACCAAGAAATTTACTAACACCCACGCAACGTAACGTCTATTATCATATTTCCAATCTGGGAATAAGGTAGTCTTTCCCACATCCGTTGCAGCTGATTCCCAATCATTAATAGCAGTTTGAAATGCCAAAATGCTATCAGCTACCACAGGGAGCGAAATACAAAAGCTGACCTAGAGAGGCAAAAGCCGCAGCAAGGTGAATGAGACAAATAAAAAAAAGAACAGCAAGAATGCAAGACCTGTTTTATCGTAGGCAATGTAAGCCCCGAGCATTATAAAGTGTATTCCCCCCGCATTGAAAGAGTAATAGAACGTAGATGCAGACCCACTTTCTTCCGAAGGGAAAGCAAATCGAGAACTGTAAGCTACAAATGTCTGGTTCTGAACTTGTTCTTCTATCTCATGGTTCCCTTCAACTACCATTATTGGAACTTTTGAAATTAGATTCTGCATAAACCTGTTAAGAGAAACATGAACATAAACAAATTAGAAGGGCACAACATGCCACAGGGCCAAGTCACTAAATGCCAATCCATACATCAAACATCAGAAACGGAAAAACGAAAACCATATAATGGAAGTGCACTTGAAATTACATATCATTACCTTCCCCAGTAATCCCAACGTGGTTGGTAGGTTTCATGTATGGGAGTTTGGGAAAATGAGCAAGAGTAGCAGTCAGCACCAGTTCCATTAGTGAGATAGAGGTTCGCATAAGTCACATCTCCAACCAATAAGACAAGATCTGGTTCGTTATCAGTCAAATGACTAACGGTGGTTGTCATGTTGTATGTCAGACCCAGATCACCAACAAGTCCAATTCTTTTTGGATAGCTACGTGGCCCAGAAACAGGCATTGTCTTGAAAGAGAATATTTCGCTCATGGCTGGTATAGAAGGATCTCCACACCGGTAATAGTATATAGTGCTAGGTTTCAGACCTACACAAACGCGAATAAAGAAGTAGTAAACGTCATTAGTTCATCAACTTAATGGGCCGTCACGATGGGGTGAAAATTTTTTAGTTTTTGCCTTTTAATATGAAAATTGTTCTTATAGAAGTTTCTTCACTCATACTTAGCATAACGATTATTCATAAGAAAATGCAACTGGAAAGAAAATGATCTCCTTTTGTATGTTACTGATATGTATTTGAAAATACATAAAAGAAGATGATTCACTCTTCCTCTTTCCCATGAGAAAAATTTTCAACATAGCATTAAAGAAGATGTAATACTTCATAATGAACAAAATCATTCCCACAACTAATTGCTAAAGTTCGCAATTCACAAGTCATAGACCTTGGGACAAATATGTTATCATCTGTAAAAAGGCAAAAACTAATTCAAGTTCAGTAACTAGCTAACTAACTATAAGGAATAGACCATCTCAAAGTTTGGCCACAAAAGAAAACATAACACAAATGATATCTGTAAATTTCTTCCATTGCTGGCTCAATTTGCCATGACCACTAATATTAGGGCTCGTTTGGTTGCAGCTTAAAAGCTAATAAGCTAGCTTTTTTGGGATGGAGAAAAAAGCTAGGTCTACCTAACTTAAAGCTAAAAGCTTTTTTGGAGGGAAAAAGCAAAAAAAGCTGGCTTTATTTTTTGTCAACCAAAGTTCATCCAGCTTAAAAGCCCAATAAGCAAATAAGTTGAGCTTTTAAGCTGTTACCAAACAAGCCCGTAATAACTGAATATAAGAGTGGATGTAGAGCAGGAGTTAATAAAGTACCTGTCAGACGGACATGATGAATAATTCCAGAAGTATAATTCTGAAGTCCTTCAAAGGGATAAAGCTGATTGTAAACAAGAGAATAGCCGATAGCTTCATGTGGCAGTTTCAGCTTCTTTACCAGTCCATAGCGCACAACACTAGAAACACTTTCCGGATCCAACGGATTAATGGTGTTTCCAATTTGGAACTCCCCTGCAAATTCAATATGATATAAATTTTCGAATATAATCGCTAAATACGGAAAAGACTCAAAGACCAGAGATCCACGTTCAGAAATAAAAATTAATGAACTCATAAACATGCAGGTTATGAAATATATTCGGATGACGAAACGGACTCACAAGTCCTTGCTTAAACATAAAGCGGTTACATGATTAATTATAGGTGCATATACAAAAATGGAAAGATACAAGAATATCAAATGTTGCCCCCCACATGAAATTCACAATGTTAAGTTTTTTGGGGCTAGTATTTCCCCAATACACTACTGACAAATTATCAGTATTACAAGAGAATGAATTTTATAGCCAAACAACGGAAGACAACAATCCACTTATGAATTCAAATACTACATATTGTCGCCAATTTTGTCACACCAGTGGGTCTTGAAACTTGATGAGTGCCAATAACCATTAGCTCAGTCAATCACATGCTACCAATAAGATTCTTAATGAGTTGGCACTTATGATACATGCTGGTGCAAAATAATCCTTACATCGAAGTTATAATGTCATTAAACTCATCAACAAATAACTTATTACTGACTACAATTAACTACTCTTTCGTCAGATTCTTCATCCTTAGGGAAAAAACACTCATGGCGGCCGAAAACTAACAAATTCTTTACAATTATTATCAAAAAGCAATATAATGCATATTAATGCAGAAAAACCATCCAAATTATTACATTTGATTACAACAACAGAATTATTAAACAAAATTGGCAAAACTAATTAATTCATCACATCTATCATCAAGAAGCAATAGTACGCAAATTTATGCGAAAACTCATCCAAATTACTATTACAACAAAAGAATTATTAAAAAAAAGTTAATATCAATTGCGTCTGCCAACTCCTCTGGCACCAGGAGCATCATGGAGTAGACAACAAGCTATTGTTCTAGTTCTACAAGTTGGACGATGGTGCTTTTGCATCTGATACCTTGTGGAGAATTACTTTCCTTTGCTAAACACAAATGTGGGTGAAAAACAAACTAATTCTTTACAATTATCACCACGAAGCAATATTACACTAATGTATGATAAAATTAGTACAAATGACTACATTCAATTACCACAAAAAAATAATTAAACAAAAGCAAATATCAATTCAATTGTTAGAAAAAACACTAATAGGATTGAAAAACTAACTAATTCTTTACAACTATCATCAAGAAGCAAAATTACGCTATATGAACAGCCCAATAGGTTTTAAGGAGCGTCTGATGAACGCAGCCTTACTTCTGTCCCAGAGAGGTTGTTTTTGGGTTACGAACCTGTCCTAGGTCATAATGACTCATAGAAATATCAAGTTAGGGATTTAATCGTCACCAATATCATTTCAATGAAGGTTGAACAACTATGATATTCAGATTTCATGCAACAACAAGCCACAAAAGAATCATTCAAATAACTACATTTGATTAAACAAAGCTAATATCAATCCAATTGAAGGAGAAAACACTAACGTGGGTGACAAAACTAACTAATTCTTTACAAGTAATTATAACTATCACCAAGAAGTTAATATCAATTTAATTGTTGTAAAATAATTATTATTACACAGACGTGTGATAACATTCGCCCAAATTACTACATTCATTACCCCAAAAGAAGTAAGAAACAGAATCGAACATCAATACATAAGACTAGGGGGACCTGTGATCCAAGAAATCCAGACGGAATCATACTGAGACGAGAGAGAGATCGAAATCTGCTCGGGCTCGAACCCTTTGACCCGCCTCTGAACTCTGGGATCAGTATCCGGCAAGTCCACCTGCTTGCCACGTAAACTCGGGTCGAAAGGGTCAGTCTGAGGGACGAAGGGGCCGTCCAGAGTCGTCGGAATCTTGCATTGGACGGCGGTGAAGATGAGAATACTGATCAGAATCATCGCCGATAGTAGTGGCGCCATTTATAGGGTTTGGTCGCCCAGAGAGATTGAGAGAGAGAGGGAGAGAGAGGAGTGGGGAGTTATGGAGTGTGGAGCTTGCTTGGCGGTTATTAGGAGTGGACGTTGGAACGCGAAAAAGCAGTTTAAAGAGAGTAAGGTATGGCAATGACACCGAAGGCGCGGTATCCCATCAGAAATTCGACTCGATTTTGAAAGAAAAAATTCCATCATGGGTGATGGAAGTACATATATTTGTTTCAGTTCGAATTCAGATGCGCTTTGTCTTTTATATAATTATATAATAATATTTTTATTTATGTATAGAGATTATTGAATTTGTTTTGATCATTATATTTCTTTTTATATAAAAGAGGCTTTTTT
>MKEJ01038965.1:0-10024 GCA_001753735.1 Embelia ribes
TGTCAACGATATCTTCATGAAATTCTGCGTTTACATGGAGCGCCTGTCTCCATAATATCTGATCGAGATCCACGTTTCATTTCTCGTTTCTGGACTAGTTTCCAAAAAGCCTTGGGAACTAAACTTTCTTTAAGTACAACCTTTCACCCTCAAATGGATGGCCAATATGAGCAAACCATTCAAATGTTGGAAGATATGCTTTGTGCTTGCATGCTTGATTTTGGCGGGAGTTGAGAAGATCATATAAACTTGATTGAATTTACTTACAACAATAGTGACCACACAAGTATTAAAATGGCGCCATTTGAAGCGTTGTATGGAAGACCATGTCGATATCCTATTTGTTGGGCAAAAGTGGGCAATGGTGCTCTGTTGGGTCCAGAGTTGGTCTAAGAAACAACTTGGAATGTGTAGTTTATTAAACAATGGCTAAAGACAGCTCAAAATTGTCACAACAGTTATGTAGATGTGTAAAGATGGCCCTTAGCATTCAAAATGGGAAAGCACATGTTTCTGAAAGTTTCCTCTAAAAAGCTCATTATGTGATTCGGGAAGAAAGGGAAACGTTAACCGCGCTATATCGGTCCTTTTCTCATTCTCGAGGCAATTGACGAGGTGGCTTATTGTTTGGTATTGTCAATTTAACTTAAGAAGGTGCATCTAATCTTTCATGTTTCCATACTTCAGAAGTATTTATGAGACCCTTCTCTTATGATCGACTTTGATGATTTACATGTGGAGGAAGACGTGTCGTATAAGCTCCAATCTATTTGTATCTTGGATTCGAGGGAGCAAACTCTTCATAAGATTAGTATTCGTCTGGTGAAGGTTTTGTATAAGTTTGGTTTAAATAAGGTAATGACATAGGACCACGAGGTAGAGATGCAGGTGAAGTATCTAGAGTTATTCGACGATTCCGGTATGTCTTTCCTTGTTGCGTAATATGTGCGGATTTTGGGGATGAAATTTCCTAACGTGGGGTGGATGTAACGTCCCAGAAATTTGAATGAATTTTTTATTTACAATTGTATGGCGTAGTATGGTATTGTAACATTGGAATAGTTGTTGTGGAGTAGAGTTATGGAGACGTGGTATATTTTATGCATTTTTATATCCAAAAAGGTTAAGTATGACATTTGTCAAACATTGAACTTTCTGGTGCATCTAGATGCTATCCGATGGGTTGAGTCATTAGATAGGTCATCTAA
This sequence comes from Embelia ribes, assembly GCA_001753735.1. NCBI lineage: Eukaryota > Viridiplantae > Streptophyta > Magnoliopsida > Ericales > Primulaceae > Embelia > Embelia ribes. The sequence continues at coordinate 1,209 of MKEJ01038965.1, forward strand.
CAAACTATTCCAGGGTTCCTTTCTTGAAATAAAAGTTAAAAAGTTTTCTAAGTACTTTCCCTATCTCTGAGGGTGTCTGATGGGTGGTCCACCAATGGACAGGGATCAGACAACTGACTCTGGATCATCGAATATGTCATTAGATACTTCAGCATGGAAAAATTACTTTTTGACTAAATGTATCATCTTGGTTATCACTTTTCATTTCCCCTTTTCATACCCATGAATTAGAGAAAGAGATGGAGGTGTGGTGACTTGATTTCTTCAATTTTTCTTCCATAGTTTCATCTATCATCGGTGGCGGTCTACTTTCTAGAAACTTGATATTCTTTATCCTCATTGCGAGAGCTTTCTTTTGAGATAAGTTTTACCTTTCATCTCGTTCATTTGTATAGCCTTGGTTTATGTGCCTTTTTTATACATTGAACCAAAATTGTTTTCCTTATTCCTCGTGATAAGTAGATAATTTTGTTCTATAGGTGCAAGTTGATCCGTATTCATTTGCTAGATCGTTTCATGGGATTAAGTGGAGGTACATTTGGGGTTTTGGCATGGTCTTCTAAGGGCTCATTTTTATGGGGTTGAGGTACGGTAGACTATAAACTCTAATATAAACTGAGATTTCAACCGTATGTTGATGTGATTGATACATCTTGTATGCGTAGTTATTTAGCATAGTTGTATGACCTAGTTCTAACATGATTAATTGATTTTATTACCTTGAGTAGCATAATTGTCATTTTTATTGCATATTATATTATTCGTATGCATAGATGAAGCAGATCATTCTCATTCATATGTAGATGTGTCATGCTTTTATAATTAAGGCATGTTTTTTAAAGGCGTTGAACGTGAAGGCATGGTTTAAATTGTGTAGAACCTTACTCATTACATTAAACATGTATTGTATTAGACTTTGAGTCATTTTCTTTTCTTTTAGGAACAACTTATCGACCTTTATTAAATGTGTGCAAGTAATGAAGCCTATAGCCTTACCGTGAAAGTCAGGAAGCCTGCAGTATGGATTATCTATTGATCTTGCCACAATGCGAGTGGCGGGTCAATAAAGGCTTTGATCACATCACAATGAAAGTAGAGGATCATAGCGGGCATACAAATAGACCATTTTTATAAAATGCGTAGAGATACTAGTCCCAACTTTATTATTTGCATTGGCATTGTGTGTTGGCGTAGTATGTTGGCATAATTTGCATAGTTGTTTCATAGTGTTGGTGCGCATACCATTCATGATATATTTTTTTTATATGTTGTATCATGTTTATTCACATCATACATATAGCGTGATCTCATTTTTATCATAGAGCTTATCGTCTAACCGTATACTTTCCATGCATTTTCTTATATACTTTGTTTTATAGGTGTGGAGGCAGGCGTAGAGCATCATTGAATGCATTGATGCTTCTATTTTATATAATTTTATTGTAGCACGTGTTAGCGAAGGTAAATTGTTGAAGTTATATTTACTATTGGCATTTATTTTTGGTAGTTGGTAAGAACAATGTATAACTTCTTATTTATTTTAGTCAAGTACTTAGCTTGAGGCAATGTACATAAACAAGGTTGTTTACTTTGTTATATGGTTGTCATTTATATTTTGTTTTTATTGTTGCTCTTGATGTTTCATTTTAGTTGTTGTTCACATATATATATAAACTGCAGGCAAGCTATTTGTATATTTATTATACATTATTGCAGACAGACTATATATATACTGATGATGCGAAAGTTGTAGTTATTTGCATAGCATCTCTCTACAAAAGTAATTATATTGTATTAGCGAGAATGACCTAGTCAAGTTGTATTTTCTTTTATTTTCCTTTTTCTTCTTTTCTTTTTTTTTATTTTCTATTTTCTTTTCTTTTACTTATGTCCCCGGGCTCTTCGGAATTTGGGGCGTGACAACTATTGTTGCACCTTCATTGTTTCTTCAAGTTCTTGACGTCAATTTGAGATTAAAATTGAAAATTAGGCACATACAAGTCAAATTTTCAAACTGTTCGATGGAATTAGTAGACTATTAGCGGAAATAAATCGACTGATTCGTCCATTCCATAATTGAAACTTGAGTTTTTATGGTTGAAAATGAATGTCTTACCAACAATCTCGCCCTTAAAAATTGAATACATATACTTGGTAGGTTTTTTCAGCTTCAGGTCCAAATTTGAGAGCTCTCCTTTAAGTAGTTGTATCTGAACTCTGTAATTTGTGCCGAAAGCCAATAATTTGTCGCTTATATGCATTGAATGAGGGATGTGCTTCAAAAATTCCAAGAGGGTGGAGATAAATTCACTCATATTTAGAAATTAATCTTAGAAGTCCATAATAGGGAAGCTATGGAAGCTTGTTTAGGATCGATAACACTTAAATTTGGCTACGGCTTTATCAATTTTCCATGGTTTCCTATTGAATTTCACATACTCTCTCTATCATAGCAAGGTGGTGAAAGAAATAAGGCAAAGGGAATGTTTTCAAGAGTTTATAGAGGCATAAACATGTCTTATATAATAATTGAGGCCTTGACACATGTTGAGGACATTTTGAAATTTTTTAGTCTTGACACATAGTAGCCGATTGATTTTCATAATTAGTCGATTGATTATTAAAGGTCGACTGATAAGGTCCAATCTATTATCTCTTTGTTTTGGTTCCTCAAATAGGGGTATTTTTGAGGTGATATAAAATGCAGAAAGGGAGAAAGAGTAAAGGGAAAAGGCTCGGGAAAGGATCACATCACTCAAGACGAAACTTTAATTCTCCCATCAATTTTTCTATAGTGTGATATAGGTCATTGTGTGTGAAATTTTAAGCAAATGCATAGCGAGAAATTGTTTCAATTCCAAAGTTTTTAGATTCAACTCATGTTTTGTTAGTATTTTTGCATTGTTAATATTATAGCATGTTGGAGATGGATTTTAGGGCGAATTTACTTGTCGTGTTGAAATTGTTGTCCAGAGCTTTATGCTATTATCGTGTATAGACATGTTATGGATGATGTCGTATAATTTCACATGTCGTATTGGATGATAGGAACTAAATTGAAATTGAAATTTGTTAAAGACCTAATTGTTGAATAGTGAGGATGTTGTATAGAAACTTCCAGTATTATCATGATTATTATTGTGTTTGAATGATGTGAATGGTTGTTTGTCCTTTGGAGTTCATTTATTCCAAAGTATAATGTGATGTTGTTGTATACCTTAGGAGTATGTATATCCGCAATTGTCGTATCATGGAGTGTTCAGTAGCAATAGAGGAGCCTTGCCTTCTTGAATGGTTTAATACAAACCCTTGATTGGGTCCCAAAGGGGAACTTAAGATTGGGAAGGCTATCCACAAGGGTTTATGCATAAAGCCTTTGGAGTACATTTATTCTGAGTAGACTTGTCATTGGTTGCTTGATTTGATTTATTTTTTCATGGTGCAAGACCTTATATGATAAGGTTAGTCATTGTTGTACGATGAACAAATGGTAGTTTGTCGATGGTCAATGATGTATTACATGTCGCTTATATGCATATATTTACACATGTTGTTCTAATTTTGTTGATCTTATATGATACTTTAGAATTGGAAAGCTTACAAACTTATGCTCGGTTGTGTTTAAAACTATTTTTTTCTTTAACAAATGGCAAGCAAAACTAGGTAATGGACGGCATATAACTCGAGGTTAAAAATGTGGAGCTCACTCGAGTGAATGGTTGTGTTTTTCACACAGTTGTTGGCCTTTGGTTGGGTTTATTTGAAAATTGTTTTACATTAACAATAAGGCTAAACCATGATAACAACCGAGTTGACTATTATTTTACTTTGTCGAATCAGATGTTTTGGCATTTAAATAGTTTTGTTTTTTAATAAGATTGGTTATTTGCTTGTTTTATGAATTTATATTGTTGAATGGTTGTTTGTGGCATGCTTGGAATGTATCGAATTCTGGGGTGTTACAAAATGTGAACAAGGAGAGATATTTAGATTAGTCCCTAGACTATATGTTGATTATCTTATTTGTCCTTTGTCATGCCTCACAATCCATGACCCGAGAACTTATGTTGAAAGAACCAAAAAGAAAAGAAAATAAAATACTATAACTATAACAACCCTCTCTTCTACAATAATCATCCTGCCATAAAATATAAGATGGCCAACAATACAACTGTTTAAAATCTATATATTTACATAGTCGTACAACTCCAATTTATAATATCAAATACAATATAGAGCAAAGCAACGGAATAATGCCAACCATCAACTCTTATTTACATATACGAATGGAAGTTGTATACTTGCCAAAAAGATAAGGGAGAAGGTATAAATATGTTCTTCGTCCCGTGAACAAGCAAAAGAACATATTTATACTTTCATACAACTTGAAATCAAATACTGATAATGAATATTACTGTAACGTCCCGGAAATTCAGAATTAATTTTTTGCATTCATAATAATATTATAGAGGTGTATAATAGTATTAATGCATTCATATAGAAATGTGGAGATTGTTAAGTATGAGAGTTTAGTGGTATTGATCAAGTTAAGATGAGAATCCATGAATTTTTATGGTTAGCACGGACAAGGTATAGGTACATTATAACCTTAGAAATTATTTACCAAGTGATGGGAGTGGGGAGAATAGGGTTTGAGCTTGAAAACTGAAAACTAGAAAACCTTTATTAGTCTGTACTTATCGTTCAAATGGCAGGCAACTGGTGTTCGAATGGCAGTACCATTCAAACGGTGTCTTATGCCATTCGAATGGCAAGGTTGGGTAGACAACAGTGTTAAAACAAAACACGAAGGCAGTGGAGAGCTCATTTATTTTCAGTGTATATTCTAGATAGAGAGAGATATGAGAGGTGCCTTAGATAGCAAACTCTAAAGGCTAGGTTGATCTCGCTAGGAGGCCAGGATTGAAGAAATAAGAAGATATTCTTCATCCATTTGTCGTAGAGCTCCTTTCAACATAAGTATTTAAATCTTTCTCATTCATTGGTGTTGCGTCGATTTTTGTGCATATATTGTGGATCAAATCTAAGTTGATATTTTTGTTCATCTTGATGAGTTGAACAATTTTATATCATGGTAATTAATGATTTGATTTCTTTCAATAGATCAAATCGAGGGTGTTGAAGAGGCAATCTGGGGATTTTGCTTAGGAGGTCTTAGAGCGGCTTCTAATGCAAATTGAGTTTCGTAGTCAACGAACCTAAAATAAATTAGATAACTCTGATCATATGTATATGTTATGATATATAGTGGTGTATAAGATGTGGTAATACATATATATTATGATATGTGGAGGTGTATGAGATATGGTGATTATGAGTATAAGATGATTAAATTGAACATGTAGAGGCGTTATATAATGTGGTGAATGTATGAATTTTTGTTAGTGAATGTGATATGGACTGGTGGCGTATGAGTTATATGGAAATTGATACTAGCCTAATTATTATGATTACTTGTAGTTGTAAATTCATAATAATTAATTGCTTATGTTTATGATGAGAAAGTAATTATGAGTACATGCTTATATGTGATGACTATTACATGTACACTTCAATTATAAATGCATTATTATTACATGTTTATGTATGGTAACTATAACATGTTTATCTCAGTAATAAAATGCATTTGAAACATGTTTATCTCAGTAATAAAATGCATTTGAATTACATGCTTATGCATGGTGATGACAACATGTTCATATTATTATCAAATGCATTACATTGCATTTATGCGGGGGATGTGTAATGCAGTGTTAAAACATGGTAAATTTTGAAAGAAATGTGTTAAAACATGGTGAATTTTGATGACAACATATTCATATCATTATCGAATGCATTACATTGCATTTATGCAGGGGACGTGTAAAGCAGTATTAAAATATGGTGAATTTTGAAAGAAATATGGGTGTGCATATATTCTTTCAAAATGAAACATTTGCTATAAAAATCAAGCAATGAGGTTATTCAACCTTATCGTAAAAGACTAGAAACCAGAACTAGGATTTTACCATTAATTGGCCGAAGAGTGGACAATGATTAATAAATACTTTGGTTATGACACATAGGGGCTTGGCTTATCTTAATATTTTATATGTGATATTTATTGTCTAAAAAATGCTTAATGTGCGTGTGGCACATTGTATGTGATACGTGTGTGCAGGCGGGTGGGCAGGGGTTGACATGCATCATTATATACATATTTATGCTCATGGCATTCATACGTATGTGGAGATTTTATTCATTCATATACATATAGCCTAGTCTTTCTTTTATTGTCGAGTTACTTAGCTAACCTACATTATTTATTTTCTACCTATATATACATATGTGATATTATAGGTACCGATGCGAGGCTAGAGCATGCATAAAAGCCGGGGGATGTGATGTATATATTTTTGGCGCACATGTTAGTGCTTTCATTTATGTATTTTTATTTATAAAGATATAGCGTACTCTGATATTTATAGGGGGTGTGTATGAAAGTATAGGTGTGTTCTAGCTCTTGTATGAGGTAAAGAACATACTTATACTTTCTTTATTATTATTTTGGCCAAGAATTTGACTTAAGATGTTTATTGTAAACAGGTGGTATACTGGTATCAGATTGATGTTGTATATTTTGGCCATATCAGTTATATTATGGCAAAATAGTTGTTGTAGATGAGATGTGGATATGATGGTTTATATATGTTGTTCTATTTATTTTATCACATCCCTAGGTTATGTATTTCGGGGCATGATAAGTTAGTATTAGAGCTAACTGGGTTATGAAAACCTAGGAGCTTTAGGGGTAGGAGTCTGCCAAGAGATGAATGATATTAAGTGGTGACTGATTAACGAGTTAAGTTGTTAGTCATAAATAAAGAGATTTGATTGATGAGGTGAATGTGCTTGGTAGGTATTGGAGATGAATGTGACTTGGTATATACGTTAATATATACATATTCGAGTGGAGATGATTTTATTTCATCCATATTAAATATTATATTGGTTATCTATACAATATCTAGATGTATATATATATATATATATATATATATTAGTATGTTTATATATCATAATTGTTGATGGTTTTCCTCTTTCTAACTTGCTAGTAAAATTAGAATGGTCCGAGGTGGAAGACGTTATCGAGGGGGAAGAGGAGCACAAAGTGGAGCTCGAGGACGTATAGATACTATTCGCAAAAGGGGTGGTCGTATGGGGACTTGAGCCTAAGAGGATGTTAGTGTCAAGGGAGGACATCACGGACATACGTAATGGTGGGTCGCCCTGACACTTTCAAGGAATGCATTGATACAACTATTGAGATAGAGCATAGCTTGGCGAGCAAGCAACAGTTAGAGGTTGCTCATACTACTTCACATTCGGGTCGACCTTTAAGTCAACCTTCGCGGTCTATTCCTCATTTTTTTCAAGACGAGGATGTTGGCTCAAGTGTGTGTGGCAGTCGTTTGGGTAGTAGCGGATGACATAGTTCATATGTTGGTCGGGGTGGTAGTAAGAAGAGGTTCCTTAATGATTCTTCTTCTCACGGGCAATCTCAACCTATTCGTTCCTTTGGCTTTTCTGCTCAAGGTCCGAAGTGCTATCATTGTGGCCATCTAGGTAATAAATCCTTAGAGTGCACTTATTCAGTAGGGTACAAAGTATCTGGGGTAGTGGGATATTTTGCGGCCGATTGTCCATTTGTGATATGTCATCATTATAGTCAGCCGGGGCACATGCGGGCTTGGTGTCCGGAGGGTTTCGCTGTTCCCGTAGCACCTCAGCAATGACAACCCTTATCTTCTGGTGTTGCTCTAGGGCATTACCTACTATTCATACTTTTTCTTCCCATCAGAGCGGTAATGTAGCTTGGGGTGGATATCGGGGGCTCGTGTTGGTTGAGGGGCATTTTAGCTGAGCCATCTGTTATTTGTGGTATTATCCCTTCCCATCTATATGAGCATATGCATTGTTTGACACAGGAGCTACGAACTCTTTCAATGCATCACAATTTGCTCATATGCTTGAGTGGTATAAGTCTCCTTTAGATGACCCTATTTTCGTTAATACACCGGGTGGGGGTATATTTGCATGAATCGTATTTAGTAGGGAAGTGAATTGTCTATTGGAGATCATACTTTCACATTCGTTTTTATTGTCTTTGATATATAGTGGTTTTATGTCATCATTGATATAGACATGTTATCTAATTTTCAAGCTATATTTGATTGTGAGAAGAGGTGTGTATCATTGACATCAGATGTGGGTGGTAGTTGTCTTTATAGGAGAGAGTCCTTTTCTTGCTCTTATACTCGTTGTCATTCTAGAGCTAGTCTATCTTCCATGATGGCTAGTCATTCATTTGATGATGAGGTGCATTTAGAGGAACCCTTATCCCCTATTGTTTGTGAATTTTTTAATGTATTGCTGAAGAATCTTTCTGAACTCCTTCCTATGCGAGAAGTGGAATTCAAGATTGATCTGATTCCAGGCACTAAGCCAATTTCGATAGCTCCATATTATTTAACACCGAAAGAGTTGGAGGAGTTGTATAAGCAAATCATTTATCTAAAATGGAAGGGGTTTATATGGCCTAGTTCGTAGCCTTATAACACACAGGTCTTATTTGTTCGAAAGAAGAATGGATCTGTGAGGATGTGTATAAACTATTGCAAGTTGAATCGAGCGATGATCAAGACCAAATATCCATTGACGTATATCGATGAATTATTTGATTAGATGTAGGAGTCTCAATTATTTTCTAAGATTTACTTACATTCGGATTATCATCAATTGCGAGTGCGGAGGGA
>MKEJ01038969.1:0-10857 GCA_001753735.1 Embelia ribes
CACCATTTTCCTTCAAAGTGACATTGTTATTACTAAATATGAGTTCAAATCAAATAGATACTCATATCCATTGCATATTTATATATTTTATCATATTGTTACTTTTTCGTTTGTCGTGTTTTAGAATTTCGAGGGGATTGTTAATGTCAATAGACATTTAAGTTCTAAAACAAATAAACAATTTCATTATTTATTTATTTATTTTTTTATTTTATAGTTTTATTTTTGTGATAATTTTATTTGTTGAAAATAAAGAAACATTTTAAGGGTTACACACGTTGGTTGCCAACCGTTGTAAACAAACGGTTATATAACCCTTTTTAAAGGTCCCTGCCATTATTAGTTTTTACATAGAAAGTCAGAAGAAATAAAAAACAATCAAACAACTTACTAATTATATATATTATCTTATATATAATTATAGTTTTGCTTGGGCAATATCAATAATAATAGTTTATTATTGCCTCCGATTGAGTGCGATCTTCGAAGAGTTGCTTGTGAATATATTGGGTTAGATCATAGAGCCATCCATTCCGATTAATCTTTCGCGTGGGTGGAATATTGGCTTTAGCACAGTGTTTCATGATATCTCAATATTTCAGACTTGTTTTCTAACTTAATTATATTTTACTTTTATTATTTATTATATAATGTCCTATAATCTTTTACTACGAAAAATTATAAATCGTTTTATACAATAAATAATTGCACAAAAGTATAAGTTTAAATATTTTTTAATAACAGGTTCGGCCAGCCTAGATATACTTGACTTCACCAAGGTCCGGCCAAGAGAGCTTTGTTGTTCGGTTGGAACAGTATCTAGGCCATCTGGCTAGCTGAACTCTAAAATGACGCATTTGAATATTTAAAATCTGTATAAATATGGAAAGAAATTAAATTACAACTGTTATATTTTCAAAATATCAATGTTCTTTTCCTTTATAAAAAGACTCCATTTCACAAGAAAAAAATGAATAGTAAGAAAGAGAGACAAGAATAGATTCCAAAATCATCAACACTTTCAAAGATATATTCTCATCATCTTTCTCACTCAAATGTTTGATTCCAACAATCTCCATATCCATAACATTAAATGTAAGATTATACATTCTCGACTGATTTACTTGTAATATTTTCGCTAGTATACCTATTAGATTGAGAGAGTTTTAATTTTATATGCATATAGGTTGAACCAATTTGATTAGCACCAGCAATCATGCTTGTAAACTATTGGATAGCATCTGGAAACTATTTGGTAAAACGGTCCAGTTAACGTCCATGAAGACTAGTCATTTTATAACTTTGATGATTAAAATTACAATGGGACTCAAGTGAAGCCTTTGAGACCGAATGCGAGGGGTCGCATAAATTTTTAGTCAAACCTGTATAAAAATATTGTGCATCGTATTATTCTTATTATCTTTTATTTTCTGCATATTTATTATTACTAGCTATAATAGAATAAGATCTATAAAAGAAAATTTGAGAAAAAATTATTTTTAAATAATATTTTTGTTGAAAAATTAACCCATCCCGTTCTTAGTTTACTACTTGAGTTAACAAAATTTCATAAAATATCTGCAGGTAAATTTTGTAATATATGAATGATTATTTTGTGTTAAAAGGTGAATTAATTTTCAATCCTAGCCCCACTTTTATGACCCAAGCTTACCCCACAAGGTTTGGAATAAAAAGAAGAAGTGGAGAGTGAACCGAAACCCAAATTCAATCACAGCCACACTCATTTCCTTTTTCTTTTCTTTTCAATTATCTTCTTCCCATGATCACCAACAACCTAAAAACCTTCTAGAATCCCTAATTCCCACTCCTCAATGGAATAAAGAACCATATGTGAGCTATAGTACGATGCTGCTGTTCATTTTTAAGTCGCAGAATTTAGATCTATTGCTAGTGTATATTTTAATTAAATATTATTTTTTTAAATTATGAGATATTTAAATCCTGACCATTAGATTTAAATCTTGTGGCTAAAAAATAAACAGTACCATATTATACCTTATTCTAAGCCATAGCAATCTGGCTTCCAATAACCATAACTACATCTCAATGGGTATATGCACGAGAATTGACAAAAACAATTGAACATTGCTATCCAAATTTAACTCTCCAACTAACTAGCCAAAGCAACAAAAGTCTTTATATTTCCTTGCTACACTGTATTTAACCTGAAAACACATGCAACAAAACAAAAATGGCCTTACTTCATTGCTCACTTAATTATTACCATCTTAATTAACTTAGCTTATCAACAAATTCAAACAAAAGAGTTTCTCATACTTTGCACGGTTTTACATCTGATCTCATCTCACTATATTGGTACATGTTAAGCGCTTTGTAGTCGTACTTGTGACACCACATAAGGACCTACAAGAGTATACGACGGCTTCTTTTATTGAATAATCATACAAATATACTCGTTGTATTTGTCTTTTCAAGTTAAAAGAAATAATAATAAAATTAAAAGGATTTCATCAACGAACTTACATATATACATATAATTTAGAATTATTTTGATGATATTGGTGTCAAATAAGTTAGAAATCAAAAGGGATTGAATTGGTTTTGGTACCATCACTCCATATATTGGTGTTACCCTCACCCTTTACATATATATATTGGCAATAAAAGGAGAAATTATTTGATCTTTTATACTTTATTTTATTCTAATTGAACGTGAAACCCAAAATGTAGTTAACCCGTACCGATATTATTCACTCTAGTTAATTATCCATTTGGCGGACAATCTATTATGATGTACTAGATAGATACTCATATTTTATTACAAAAGTTAAATAGATATATGATTTGTTAGGAGTTAGTACAAAAGGAGGACAGAGATCGGATAACAACATCGCAATATAAGTAAATAATTCTACACCTACCTACCTAAAGGCTACACCCCATACTTATTGTCTATTAAGTTATATATATATATATATATATATAGAAGTTAATGCGTTTACCAAATGTAGACGACTCAATGTTGTGGTTTAAAATGATATGGAATTTGGGTATGGTCATTCAATTTAAAACACTACCTGAATTTAATCTACACCAAAAATTAATTTTATCACTTCCGTCCCAAATTTTAAGTCCTTTATAGAAACCGTATTTATCAAACAAAATATCAATAAAGGAGTCCATGTGTATTAAATTAATATCAGCAATTTATCCTAAATAAATATGGATTCATACAAGACAGTGGGAAAATTAAAGAGTAAAAAACATATTAAATCTAGGTAGTTAATAGTCCAGGAAATTTTCAAATTTTTATTATTACCTAATGACTGAAAAAAAAGAATTTTAGTACCTTTATAAAAGAATAAGTGTCATATATCGAATTCTTCTAATTATCATGGGATTGAACTTATGATCTATGGTATGAAGCTTTGGGAGAGAGTAGTTAAATATAAGTTAAGATGGAATTATGCAATTTTGGGAAAATCAATTTGGCTTTATGCCTGGTATATCGGCAACATAAATAATTCATTTGTTAAGACAATTGATGGAGAGATTTAGATTAGGAAAGAAATATCTACATATATTTTGTATTGATTTGAAAAAGGTATATGATAGAGCTCCTTAAAAAATATTCTGGTAGATTTTGACAAAAACTTTGGTCCCCTCTTAACTATATATATGTATTATCAAGGATATATTTGAATGTGTAACTAATAATGTCAAAACAAGTGGTGCACCCAATTGTGATCGAACTGGGAGGAAAGCTAGTACCAAACACTGATCATTTTTGCCATATAGGATCAATTTTACAAATTAATGGATAAATAGAGAGGGATGTCAAGCATACAGCTCAAGCATGAAATATGAAGTGGATATGTGCCTCCGGGGTGTTATTGTGATCGTAACATGCCTCTAGGATTAAATAATTTTTTGACAAAATCTTAGTTAGACTAGCTTTGTTGTATGTAAGTAAGTATTGAGATATCAAGAAATAAGATTAACGCAAGATAAATGTAACAGAGATACATATGTTAACATGTATGTGTGGAAAAATTAGGAAATATAGAATTAGAAATGAAGAGATCCGTTCAAGATTGGGAGTGATGCAAGCTAAGGATAAGATGAAAGAATGCCTTTTGGGATTGTTTGGACATAAAAGAAGAATACCAGTAAGAACATTAATTAGAAATCGTGAGAATCTTGATATAGGAATAGTGAGAAAAGGCATAGATCAACCACTTGCTATGTGAAACTGAGTGATGCAAAGGACATGTATCGCATAAATAGACGAGTAAGTTATTTTGAATAGGAATGCGTAGCGTCTAAAAGTTCATATTAATGATCCAGCGTAATTTTTTATTCTGATTCTATTTAATCTATCCCAATTAACAGATATTTAAGACTTGAGTAATAATGATGATTTTTAGAAGTAGATTAGTTTTTGGACACACCAAAACAATAGCAACAAGAGCTAAAATTTAAGGCCGAGATAGTATATGTTTTTCATAGGACAAACTTGTTATTGAAAAGTGTAATTATAGATGGGGTTTATCCCAAACTAATTTTTATATAGCTCGAGCCTGGGGAGTCCTTCAATGGGGTTTAACTGCAATCGTTACTATGGGTATTTTTTTCTTGTAGCATGTTTGGATGTAAGCATGTGTTGATAGACACAAACTCGGTTGTATTTTAAATGTTCTTGATCATATAGGCGCAACCCAAATGAATGAGAAATAATTTTATTAAAAAATAAATAAATTATTGTACTATTTGCAAGTAGTATGGTATTATGCAAATATAATTAATATTAAGAAGTGGTCACTGTCCTCAAACCTGTTTTCACCAACTCTCATCTAGAAGCAATTAGGTTCACTCCCTCCTCTCTCTCTCAAAGAGTCAAAAGCCTATAAAATCCCCATACCTCTCAAAGGTCCCCAAGAAGGCCGGACTAAAAAAAAACAAAAAAAAAAACAAAGAGAGAGAGAGAAACAAAACTTAAGAGATGGGGAGATCACCATGTTGTGAGAAAGCCCACACGAACAAGGGCGCGTGGACGAAAGAGGAGGACGAGCGACTGATCGCCTACATCCGAGCTCACGGAGAGGGATGCTGGAGATCGTTACCCAAGGCCGCGGGTTTGCTAAGGTGCGGCAAGAGTTGCCGGTTAAGGTGGATAAACTACTTGAGGCCTGACCTCAAGAGGGGTAACTTCACTCAAGAGGAGGATGACCTCATCATCAAGCTCCATAGCCACCTTGGCAACAAGTATGTTTCACAAATTAATACATACATATATATATAATTTTGTTTTCCAGTTAGGGAAAAGAATTTTATATTTTGATTGATGATGGATGTTTTCCCACAAAAATAAAAATAAAAAAAATAGAAGGAAATTAATAATAAATGTTTTGGAAAGAAGGGCAAGGTGTGTCTTGGGGATAGGATTTTCATCCAATTTCACCGACTTGTTGTTCATCAGATTTCTAAAAGTTAAGTACTTTACTTTTTAAATAACAAAGATGATGATAAATCTAGGTAACTTATAGCGGTTGTTTCAGCATATCTCAAAATCTATTCGGCATAATTTGTCTAATAATTAATAGTCTATACAAAATCTTGTGCAAAGAAAGACTGTACAACTTTTTGCTATTTTCAGAAATATTTTTGGAGATGTTGCATCAATTGTTGTAAATTATTCACTTTTATCGTATTGATTATAATTATATATATATATATATATAAAAGTAGAAAACATATTCTTATTTTTTAGAAACTAGAAAAGTGTTTTAGGAGAATTGGTCTTTGAAATTGTTCTTTTTACAAAAATTTATTGGTTTTCAAACGCTGCCTTGATCCAATAGAGAAACGACATGATGCTATCATATTTTATCTTGTTATGAGTAAAAGTTAAAACAAAATTTAGAAAATGTTTGAGTACTTCACGATAAAACTCCATATATATTTTTTTGGAAATTCTGTCAAATGTTTAGATAATATAAATTTGAAATTGACATTATTATTTAATGGGCAATATCAATTGTTGAGTTCTAAAATAATTGATCAATGAATTGAATATACATACTTTTGAAAAAAAAAGTTACATTCGAAATTTGCCTCATTATTAAATTAATATTTTTTCTTGTCGTTGTTTCAGATGGTCTCTGATAGCTGGACGATTACCCGGGAGGACAGATAACGAGATAAAAAATTACTGGAACACACATATACGAAGAAAGCTCATGAATCGGGGCATTGACCCGATGACTCACCGGCCCATCAACGAGCCCGCGACCATATCCTTTTCGAAAGAGGAAGAGAAAGTTACAGTTGGGCCCGCTATTAAAGAAGAGCCCAGCCCAGTTGTAGAAAGATGCCCAGATTTGAATCTTGACCTCAAAATTAGTCCCCCAAATTACCAGAATTATGAAATCGACCCCACATTTGGGAGAAGTAATGGAACTAGTACTCTTTGTTTCTCATGCAGTTTGGGGATAGAAAATAGTAGAGAGTGCAGTTGTAGCAACGGGTCTGTTGGGCCCAGCTCTGGGTATGATTTTTTGGGGTTAAAAAGTGGGGTTTTGGATTTTAGAGGGCTGAAAATGAAATGAAATATTGAAATTGGACTTGTTTTGTATTATTAGTTGTTGCATTATACTTGTTACATATTGGTTGAGAAAACCGGATAATATTCTCATTTTTCGTTCTGTAAATGTTATAAATGAACTAGCTAGTAATATGATTATTTATTTACGGTTTCTTTATGAATAAATAAATGCAATTTCAAAGTACTATTTTAATCCAATATAACGTGTAATTATCTAAAATATTTATTTTGAATCCATACATGTTCTAAGTAGGTTGAAAGTTTTTTTTTTTTGGTCAATTAAAGTTTGGTTGAAATTTGAAACAAGTACCGACTTGATTAATACCCAGGCTAATTAATTGAGTATTAACAGTATACGTCTAATTAATACAACTATATTGGACCACAATTGAAAGTTTATGAACTAAATTGGAAAACATGGACCAATAAAACATTTGCTCAAGATATATATATAATGATTCATCGAGAAAGATGTAAATCATCATCTCCTCTCCAAATTATTAAATTATGTTATTCTCATATTTCTATATTTAAAATCAGCAACTCAGCATTTTACAAATAATTACAAGTCACAAGAATCATTTATCTTAGAACTACAAAAATATGATGTAACCTAAATACAATTATTCATTTCTCGTGTTCTCTTAAAAATTTCCCAAGGCTCTTTTTTTCTTACTTTTGCTTTTTGTATTTATCTTCTTTGGTAAAATGATAGAAGATATTTTTCCAAAATATATATATGGGGTCAATGGATAAGCTGTGAGAGGATGAGAAGGCACCAAGATGAAGAGGGAGGTTAACTAGCTTTCGCATCCCATTTAATAATTTAATTTATTAAAATAAATATTAGAAATTTTTTCAAATTTTTGCTTTTCTACCGAAAACCAGCGATAGAGTCAGAGTACATAAATATGAAATTTATAAAGAACCAAAATATATACAAAAAAAAATTATCCTGAAAAATTCAAACTAAAATTAAAAATGAAAGTGTTTTACACTAAAATATCATTAAGGGTGCTAAAGATCCCTCTTAGCAAACTAATAACTCCAAAAAAACATATCGTGAGATGTAATATTGTGGAATAATATAATCTTAATACTGATAAAATTTATCACTAAGACTATATATTTGTTTAAAACCATACACATTTGAAACTAGCAATGAGCTCGACAAAAAAAAATTATCAGTACGTGGAAAGCTTTCTTGCAAATTATTCAAACACAAATCACTTTAGCTTTTAGAATAAAATTATGATTAGTACGAGGAAAGGCATACCAAATACTAGGATCCAACTACTAGTTTGGTAAATTGATTAATAATTACTTTCATAATATTTTTGTACCAAAATTTTTAGTATAAAATTATTCAATTTTAATTTTAATTTTAATTTTACAATATAATTTTTTTTATATATAAATTCAATTATCGCCATAAAATTAATACTTTTGTAGGCTGGTAATCTATGCAGCTACTTTTACATTGAATGAAATGACCAGCTTATCTTCTACCATAGAAAAAAAAAAGTTGAAAAGAAAATGAATGATCATTCTTATCTATTTGCATAAAGAGAGCATTATATTAATATTATATATATATATATATATATATATGTGCACACAACCGGGCGTCACTAGAAATTATCCTCTTGGGAAATTTGACCAGCAGTGATTTTGTCAGAAAATCAATAGTATTAGAAAGTGGACCAAAAACAAAGTAATGCATTTGAAAAGTAGAACTTCACTTGCATGAGTTGAAAATCTTTAACCAATAATTCAGTCGTGCTTCTCTATTACCTAAATACAATGAATGTCCTATATATTGAACATTTAATTGTTTTTAAGTTCTTTCTTTTAGAATTTCATAATGAGTGGTATCAATTTGTTTGCTTTGATAAAAAATCAAATTCTACTTTTAGTTTAATTGGAGATGTTTCGTGAGTTTTGGATCTGTTAGGCTTGCTATGAAGATGAAAATTTTGCAGGAAAATATTGTAAAAAAATGAAGTTATACATATGTATTGTGAACTATCGAAATAGTCACACGAGGGACGAAAGCTAGGGGAGCAGCAGCCTTGTCTATTTGTTTCATTGCCAAAATCACCTGATTGAACGTCATTGCAAATTATAAAGGAACTAAAACTCGATTATGCCCGAGGGCTAAACCATATATAAAAAATATCTATTAAAATATAATATATCAGGTCAATTTTTTTAAAATAACGACATATAAACCCTATATGGCCCCGTCCTCCTTGTCAACAAACCTCACCCTCGTGAAAATGTCAAAAAAGTGATACTGCTAATTGGTATTGATATAAACAATTAATATAACAACAATTGCACACCCGTTGACATAATTTGCTATATTTTCAACATACCTTTTGGAGGTATTAATTATTCTCCTACCAAAGGAAAATTGACGTATGAAGCTATAAAAATCATAAAAGATCCATAAATGTACCAAGAAAATATGTTCCTAAAGTCAAGAGATATATAGTTAATAGATTAAAAAAAAAAAAAAATCAACATTCTAGTTCTTCTTCATGATATTCATACTTAAGGTTTATTGATTGCATAATCATGTAAAATTGCATATTAAATCATTTCCCGAAAACTAAAAACTAGTTTCTAACACATACTAATGTTTTTTTTTATGAAAATTTTACTGATTTTTAGGCTGATTTCAAAAGTATATGGAGTATGTTCTACTGTATAAAAATAATTGTAATCATGCTAATTATATTCCCAATGTATGAAATTTTTATTTTTTTAAGTAAAAAGTTTACTTTATGATATTGTTATAAAAAATCTCACATTTGCCTCTCAATAAGCTTTTAAATTTGTTCATCAAATATTAGAATTGCTCCTCTTTTCAAAACAGGCTTCAGAAATGATTTTGAAAAGTAACATAACCAAACTACAGGTTTAAAGAGTTGCGTCTATTTCTAAATAATTGTTTCTTCTATAAATTTTTTATTCCTTTTTATTTGAGTACTAGAACAAGAAAACATTTATCACTATTTTTCATATTTTAAATTTCAATCACTCTGCACAATTCAAATTATTTAAGAAATCTAGTTGAAATGTTGAATAAGATGTATTTATTCTTTGCTATCAAAAAGCTTATTTAATAATATTTTTAATTTTTATGCATTAACCTCAACCGGCAAATAATTAGAAAAGGGTTTATGGTTAACCCAAAAAAGGTTTTGGTATGTCCGTGCCCGACACATCTACGTTTCTAATTTTTAAATCAATGGCTGTAATTGCATATATAAATTTTTGAAAGAAATTAAATAAAAAATTTATATAATCTTAACTGTTAATTAAAAAATTAACGGCATAGAAACATTAGTCACGAGCTGTCCAGCACCGTCATAGCCCCCCATATCCGTATTTATGTACATCTCCTGTATAATAAAATATATATTATATATAAATATTTCATATAATTAGAGCCGGTCTTTAATTAATAATTTGACGTTGAAAATAGGCAAATGTGTCGAGGGGATAAAAACCCACCATTACTGGAACTACCAACGAACCACCACTGGCTTTAAGTTGTGTTTGTCCATGTGGGGCATCGATCGACTAGACTAGTCTACAATATAGTATACCAACATTATTAACCATTTGACCATGCAACTCCATATGTATGTATGTATATATATATATATATATATATATATATATGGTACAATTTACACCTTGCCCCCAATGAGGTTACTGACAATTTCAGAATACCCTCAGGTTTCGGAAATTACATTATTACTCCGTGTCTAAATTGAAGTTTGACTCAAATGTAAAAAGACAAATATGCCCTCAATAACATATTATCCTCTTCCTATTAATTCAACTTTGAATTAACTTAACTTTTATAATGCCAAAAAAATATATAATAGATATTTACCAAGTTATTTTGGAACTAAATTTATCTAGATAAACATAATTTTTAATTTTATGTAACCAATTATTGTTGAAAAAACGAATATTATATTGCAATGTGTGTTTTTCTATGTAATTTTTATAGTTTTTTTCACTAATGGTTTAGTTTGCAAATCTAGAAAATTTTACAAAAATTTTTGCTCACTAAATCTCAATAGAGTTGCAACTATATTTTCAAGATATTGATAATAATGGTATTATTGAACATTTTGAAGTTTTATGAGTTGGTTTTATGCCTCATGATATGTTGTATGTCAATTTAAAACGTAATCCAATATATTTGTAATTGACATGGATTGTATATTTTTCATATAACAAATCTTTCA
>MKEJ01038972.1:0-10337 GCA_001753735.1 Embelia ribes
ATTTTGTTATGCTTTAAATAATACTCATAGCATCAAAATACCATAATAAAAACACAATCAAATATTCTGTAATTTTTCAAAAAAAAAAAAAAATACCCTTTTATACAAAATGAAACATTTCAATCAAAACAAACCCAATACCCTACATAGATAAATGATAATATTATTATAATTATGTAAATAGAAGGGCTGTTTCGGGGTCGGGGTGAAACGAGTATCCGTATTCCCATCCCTACTCCTTTCAAAGCCGGGGTTGAGTTTTTCCTGTTAAAGTCGAGACGGGTTTGGATGGGTGCCCACGAGTTCAGGTCTCATTGCCATGTCTACTTATAAAAGTTATGATATATTCTCATTTGTCTAAGCCAACTAGCCAAGCAGCTTATATAGAGCTTGTTTGGTTACAGTTTTTAAGTTTCGGCTAATTAGCTTTTTTATCCAAAATCTGAATAGTATTTCGTTGCTCAGCTATATTGGCCTAAATAAGCTGGATGCATCCAGTTTTTTCATAATAAAAAATAAACTGACCTACTTGCTTAAAAGTAACAATTAAATGAAACCATACTAACAATAATATATATATATATACATATATAGGGAGCGGTTCATGGGATAAAATTTCCTACAAAAATTTTTAGACACTTTTTAAATCGTTGGATCACAATTGATCCAATGGCTTAAATTTATCAAAACAATTACTCTCTCTTTCCTATCTTTCTCTTTCATTTCTTATCTCTTATCTCTCTCTCTTCCAGCCAAGGTAACCAAGCTCTTCCCCTCTCTCCGGTGAGGCTGCAACCCACATCGGCTCATATATATATATAGGGTTGTGCAATCAGTTCATTCGATTCAAAATCGAACCGATTTGAACCAAACCAAATGAATGTCTATTATTTTATAAATTAAACCAAACCGGTCCAGTCAGGATACCGAACTAAAACAAACCGAAATCAGTTTGGTTCGGTTCAGTTTGAACCGATTCCCTAATTATGTTAACAAATTACAGTATAGATTGATACAAATCATGAATACATAATATATATATATATATATATATATATTTTAAATCATTACAATCAATGGATTGATATAAATCATGAGTATCTATTCTAAAAACACATAACAATCAATTGATTAACTCAAATCTGAATATATATCTATAATCCGAATAAACCGATTTTTTTCAAATTTAAAAACTGAACCGATTGATTGATTTTAAAACCGAACCGGATCCATTGGTTCGATGATTCAGTACACCAAAAAATTGTTCACCCCTATATATATATATATGAATGAAATAACAGATCATGAAACAACAGAAAAATATTAGGAATTAATACATCTTCCACCACATAGAGATGTGATATCAATTTCGAATGTATTCAATTCAATGAATGTTATACTAAAAAAATTTCCAAAAAAAACCAAATAGAGTTATAGGAATAAGAGATAAATGATTATGAAAGAGCTTTTCAATTAAATGACGATGAAAGGGCTTTTCAATCAAATTCTGATAAAAATCCAAACTAGTAATTGTTTCTTCGTCATTAAATTTGATTAAGTGGTCTATAAAATTAGATCCGATCCAATGACTAGAAATAGCAATAATTCAAAATTGTTAGTTCACAATATTCACTAATTAGAATATCCGTTTTTTTTATCCAAACTTTTCATTGAATGGCTTTGGTATATATATATATATAAATTGTCAGTTTAACAGAGAAGAGGCAACGAAAGGAAAGAGAAAAATAGGAAAGAGAAAGTAATTGTTTTGATAAAATTTGGCCATTGGATCAATTATAATCAAATGCTTTAAAGAATGTGTAAAAATTTTTGTAAAAAATTATGTTCCTTGAACTACTCTCATGTATATCCTCCCTACTTTTCTCCTCCCATGTTTCAATCATATTTCATTTCCAAAAAAATGGTTGAAATGACACAATTTTAAATGAACAAATCAATAAATAAATGCAATTGTAAATGAACCTAAATTATTTATTGATTTGTAAATGAATAATTTTATAACATATCCACTCTTCATTTACTCGATTATAGTAATGACTCTTGATATTTTAATTGGTACAGAGATTTATTCTCTTATCCATATAAAAAATTGTTAGCCCTCGTATGTCACTCCACTATTTTATCCAATTCCAATGTGGTTATCGATTAAAATACAATTATATCTTCCGATCATTATAAAATGTTGGTTATTTGAGGTGTATCAATTTACTTACCTTTCTTTATTAAATAGATAGAATTGGAATTTGGCAACATGTATTTCTTAGTTCTTCATTGGCAAATTATTTATCATATATAATGAGTAATTCAAACGTAGATATGCATGTTCTTTATATATTTTTATTAAGAATTTATTGAATCGCCCCATATTTGTGCTTGAGATAAGTTTTCTTTTGTTATTTGAAATAAAATTTTATTTCTCATATTCAACTATTTGCTTTAGTATGCTATTGAAGATTTATTTTAAGATCCTTGATAGTTTACATTTATAGGCTGAAAGTTTAAACTTATCGATATTGATCAATTAATCGGTTTTATTTTCTTTATAGTGTTTTAAAATATTTTAAAAAATTGATGCTTTTAGTTTAAAAATTTAGTCGAAATGATACTAAAAAGAGTCAAAAAAAGTAATATGAAGCCAATGGGTGGCTCCAAATTAATTGGGATACTACCACTACATGCAATGGTTTAGGAGTAAAAAGTAATTTATTTTACTTATATAAGTTCATTTTGCATCCCTATAAAAAAATTAAATACTATTAACTATGGTGGCATAAAAAGTTATCCAACATACTACAAATAAATTTTAATACTAAGTATCAATTGGATAAATGTTCAATACAAAAAAAGAGGGTGAAAGTAAGAATGGAAAATATAAATGTCACAAAATTTGAATATCCAAATTATGATTTTGTAAGATAGATAATTATATTTAGATTGTAGTAGAAAGTCATACAAACCTACTTTATATGGACATTGGAGATTATGTATATATATATATAACTTCGTATTTTTTTGGGTTGTGTTTCAAATAGGTGTGCTCATACTAGGCTCGGGTGCCACAACCCACAACATAGAGCCTGAGTGGCTAGCCAAAAGGGTCGAAAACGTCGTGGCTCCGTGGGCAATGGAGTTCGATACTTGGCTCAAAGACGCCCTTCTCGACGGGAGATACAAAGATGTGATGAGATACATAGAAAAGGCACCCAATGCGAAGATAGCTCACCCACGGCCAGAACACTTGTACCCTCTCCATGTGGCCATTGGTGCAGCGGGCGACGACTCGAAAGCCGAGCTTATCCACACTTGCTGGGACAAGGGCATGTTCTCTTATTCCTCTTACAAGTTTACCTCGAAGCCATGATATATTATTATTATGTGTGTGTATGTATGTACGAGAAATTCATATTGAGTGCTATGGTGATGCTAATTCACCGTGATAAAAAAATAATAATTCATCTCTCCAAAAATCATTACATATTTTAATTGAGCATGTTTTTTTATGAAATATTAAAATAATAATTTAATATTTTAATATAACAAAAATATCAAACTTACCTCCATTTTATATTTAAAAATATAAAATTGATATTTTTATTATATTTTAATATTAAATTGTTATATTTTAAAATTTTCTAAAAAAAGTATTGTGCAATAATTTATAGACCAAGTGTGTAACAAATTTTGCATATTTGGACTTACTATAACTCAATCTTTTTTTTCATGCTATTAAGGGTGGAATGGAGTTGGTTCGGTTGCTTTGCATGACCATGTCATGCACTTGTATGGGCCCATCATGACCTTTGCATTCTAAATTGGAAAAAAGAAAAATAAAAAATAAACTAATTAATTGAAGAAAAATAGCCACATTTCTTGATATGTAACAAAAAACATATTTCATTTAAAATCATTAACATTTCATATAGAATTTAAATATGGATGCACATTTTATACAAATAGAGTGATAAATTTGTAACCATTTGTAATCCCTTGAAACGGATCCATCATGATATTATATTCTTGACAGAAAAAAAAAAGGATAAATTTAAATTAATTAGAAGTGTAGCTAGAAATCTTTATACGTGCCAATAGAAAGCTTTTGTATTTGCCTTGCACTTGTATCTCATTAATTTTCTATTATAAAGGAACTATAAAGTTATTGTAGTATTTTCAAATAGAATCAGAACGATTATTGAAAATAAAGTAATTGGGTAAGTCGAGAACAAAATATGTATTTTTACATGAATTTGGGAACCATAATATGTAAACATGTGATATTCATTCAAGATTGGTATTTCTTATAAAAAAAAATCTCCACATCATTGATAAATTTTATAATTATGGACGAAAATTTTGTTCAAATTTGTTCGTAGACAATTTTGATATAAGTGAACCGATAAATATATAATAGTATTTTTACCTGTCGTTTAAATTCCTACTTTATAAAAATACATTTCTTACACTATAAATTCACATTTTAAAAATTATCCATGTTAGTTTTTCTATAAAATTTATAAAAAAAATATTATAATAATTATATACTATATAATAAAATATAAAAATATATTTTTCCGAATCTTATTTGGGTTTAATAATTTTCTGAGAAAAAAATAATTTTTAATAAAAAAATGTGAACAATATATTTTTCCATTGAAAAATTTACTATAATATTTTTGTAAAATTTTGTAGAAACTTAAATGTATATAAAATACTATATATATATATATATATCTGTATATATATATTCTCAAATTACAAATCAAATCAGATAAATTTGTGATCTTGAAATTTTGACGTAGAAAGACTCGTGTAATCCTCTGAAGTATGAAAAGAATAGGGGCAAGTTTGGTTCGTGTGCATATATATATATATATATACGCTTCCCTCTCTCTCTCTCTCTCTCTCTCTCTCTCGCTCGCTCAAAGCCTGAAACTCCAAATTAAAACTCTAAAACCACTGTTCTTTCGCTTCAATGGAGTCTCCATCATCAGCTAATTTCGGCATAGATGAGGCGTATAGGCCTCTGCCATGTCTATACTTGGCATTTACTTTGATATGGTCCTTCCTCTCTCTTTCCTGGTCCATCAACACCTACCGAGCCCGCACTTTTCAGGTCTATCTACTTTCCACTTCATTTTCCTATTTGGCAGGTTTTATTATTATTATTATTATTATTTCATCACTGTTTTAGTTTTATTTCTCAATTTCTGTTTCCTGCTTTTTGTTTTTGGTCTTTACTGTTGCTGAGTTTATGGAAAACTTGTTTTGCTACAGGTTGTAAATTATTTCTTTGTTTAAAAGTGAAACAATATTTGGTTGCTTCGTTTTTAAGTTGAGTTTATTTGTTTTTTAGACGTAATAATCTGTAAATCTTAAACTGGATACATCCAACTTTTTTCTTACTTAGAAATAAGCTGG
The DNA here is from genome assembly GCA_001753735.1 of Embelia ribes. Lineage (NCBI taxonomy): Eukaryota > Viridiplantae > Streptophyta > Magnoliopsida > Ericales > Primulaceae > Embelia > Embelia ribes. Next base: position 5,437 of record MKEJ01038972.1, read on the forward strand.
CTTGTTTGCTGAAAAGTTGCAAACAATCAGACCAATGGTCTAAGTTTTAGAGCATTCCGAGTAAGAAGGCGCTCACACAGGATTAGAATATGGCGTATAATTTAATTGGGGCCAAAAGTTATGAAAAAAAATTTGTTGGAAGGCAAAAGATGTATGATTTTTTTTGGAACCTATCAAAGAAGTCATAGAGTTAAATACTAAGAATCACAAGCCTACAAGGATACATGTATACATGGCCTGAAAATTTCAAAGTTGTCAATTACTTTAATGATTGACATACAGTTAACTAGGTGAGCTCACAAAAAGATCCAACATCATCTTAGAAATGGAAAAACTGCACTTGAGCATTGCAGACAAACAAAATTACGAAAACTAAAACTCATAGGGTAGTAGGCAACTTAAATTTCTCTAAGTTAGGCTGTGTATGCCTCTATTGTGACTTACGAATCATAAATTTGTCTTGTTGGAAACATCCTTTTTAGAAACAAGGATAAGGTTGTATATATCAGATTCTCCCAAACTCTGCAATGCAAGAGTTTTGTGCACTGGATCGTCTACCTCTGTATATATATACATACCAGGCGACTCAAAACCACCCTTTACTAGCCAACCAAGATTGTGAAAACTCGATCTGTAAAAGCAATAAACCGGGATCATCACTACGTCATATAAAGAAATGAGAAAATTCAGTTTCCCATGAAAAGAGGAGAACAAAGTGACCAAGGTCAAAAAGACGGCAATTTTTCACTTTGCAAGATCCCTCTTTTGCTTCTATAACTTCAAAGGTCAAGAACTTCATCCTCATGATGACGAATGATCCATTCCACGAAATGCTTTTCGGAGTATACGATCATCCTCGTCAAGCAAAAACCACCTGATTGTAGTAAACCTTTCGACACCAAGAGAACGTTTGGACTACGAGCTAGAAGTGAAGATTTTAAGCCCATTTTACCAACAACGGATGCATAACACTCCCACTTAAATCATAAACGGAAAATAAAAAATAATTATCAATCCTTATTTTACTTTGATAGGTACCCACGAGAAAGGAAAACGGAGACTTCAGTTTGAATACATCTACCATGCTTCCGTATTCAACTTCTGGCTCTTCGGACTTGATTTAAACACTTCTACAGAGCATAATTTCTGGCCAGCTAATGATTTGTTTGAATCATATGTTCATTTAATTTGAAGGGTAGATTTTTTTTCAATTTCTGGCTCTTCAAACTTGATTAGACACAATGATTTTCACTTTGCAAGATCAAGCTTTTTTTGGTATAAACTTCAACAGAACAGGAGCTTCATCCTCGTGATGACGAATGATCCTTTCTAGGAAATGCTTTTCGGGGTATTTGATGAATGTAGTCAAGCAAGCATAACCAGGCTTTAGTAAACCTTTTGACACTATGGCCTGATAAACTTCACACCTCGGTACAATCCTCTTCTCCATGCTTAATCTGAGAAGTATTGGCTTATTTGCTATGACCAAGGATTTCAATCCCATTTTATTGACCAAAGATTCCATCACCGAAGTGATTTTACCCTCCAAGAAAGTCATACAGCAATGGAATTTCCTAAATGCATTAACAATATCTTTTTCGGACCAACCCCATTCCTTGTAGACTCCAATCTTTCTTATTCCATGTAGTTGTGCCATTGATTTCAATGCCTGAACCGCTTTCACTCAATTCTAAAGGATTAAAACACATTTTCTTTACCTCCTCCAAGACATGCAAAGATTTATCGTAACTGGTCAGGAGTACATTCAGATAGCATGTCACCACAAACCCGATACTCCTGATAGGCACACCAGCTTTTTTCAACATTTCAATATTTCGTTTCATATACATCCCACAACTAGACTGAGGGATCCCGAGGAAGCATTTGAAAGCAGCATTAGTTTTTTCTTCAGATTGAAAAAAATTAATAAAGAAGTCGAAGGACGGGATGAGACGAGTTTTTAAGTTTGTCGTCAATACTGTTGATGACTTGGATACAATTGCCGAGACATCTGAGCCTAAAATGCCTTTCGAATTGAGAAATTCTATTTTTGGCAAAAAGTTTTTCTCAGGATTACATTGTAGCAACTTAGGTAAAGAATTAATGAATTTTGAGATCTGGGTAAGGGTAAAGCCCTGGTCTTTAAAGAAGGCTAATACAGAGTTGGGGCTTATCAGCTACTTGAAAAATTACATTCTTGGAGGTTAAAACAGCCCTTTCTGGAGAAAACCTACATGAATTTATCAGATAATTGACTGTGAATGGGCTTTGATTTAGAGATTTGAGAGTGTTTGGGGGAGATGTTGATGATGGAAAGTGACATTTTTGGAAAAGCTGAAGCAATTTAAGTATAAACTTAAGACATTGGCGAAAGAGAACAAAGTAGAGTAGTAAATTTACACATAGAAGAGGAACTTCACCTGCCTTCAAGTTCTTGCTCAAACCCTACTCTCTCTCTCTCAACAAGGCAAAAACCCTTACAATCAGTGTCTCCTTCATCCTCAAATCAATCAACCTCTTGACAAGCGCCGATTAGCTCTGCGCCCCTAAAAGTACGAAAACAGCAGATTTACTCTCAATACTATACCGTACTGCAACAGCAATAAAATATTTTTTTCTTGATTTGGTACTATAAGCATAATAGCTCAAGATTTTCCAATATCATACTCCTTCACCGACAAAAACTCTACCTCGTCTACAAGATTTCCCGGATTATTCCAACGAGGCATGCAAAGTCATCCATCAAGAACTCCTAAACAAACCAGTGTGCATCCATTCTTGCCTTTAGGTTAGGGTGTCAGTGACTTCCATAAACGTACCCATGGTCAAATCGCAGGAAACTATCTGTTGGGTTGCCGAAAGAAAGTCATGAGAAAAGTTTTGGAGCAATACGTGCAGTACTACAAGGACATGCAAGCCTTTCCCAACGACTTCCACAAGTGCAAACCTTAACATATCCACTTCCATAAAGAACTTCTTGATGAGTCATTCCAAAAACGATCTTTTACTTACCAAACATGTCAATTCAACAACCAGAAAATATAAGGAGAGCAAACAAATATTCGAAGGGTGTGCAATAAAAAATTTGGAACCTATCAAAGAAGTCACAAAATTTTAGCGTGAAGAAGCATAATTCTTCAAGAACAACAATGGATATAGTCATGTTGGAATGTTGCAAAGTCACTGAACACTCTAATAAATGTCAGGGATAAAATAATGTTTAGTAGCTTACGAAAAGATCTAGAAAGGCAGATTCAATATCATTAGAAACATGGATAGAAATGCACTGCAGCATTGTAGACAAACAAAATTACCAAACTGAAATTACAGGCTAGAAGTAAAAAAATGGGTCGGTCACTAAGTCATATGAAGAAATGGGAAAATTCAAGAATCCACCAAAAAGACGAGGGCAAAGCAACCGAGATTTGACACACAACCATTTTTCACTTTACAAGATCCAACTTTTTCTGGTATAACTTCAATAGATCAGGAGCTTCATCCTCGTGACGGCTCGTGATCCTTTCTAAGAATCTTTTTTCAGAGTATTGAATCATCGTTGTCAAGCCAGTGTCACCAGGCTTTAGTAAACCTTTTGCCATCAAGGCCTGATACACTACAACCCTTGGTACAATCCTCTTCCCCAAGCTCAACGAGAAAATGTGTGGCCTATCTGCTAGAACCGAAGATTTTAAGTCCATATTACTGACCAAAAATTCCATCACCGAATTGATTTTATCCTCCGATATAGTCATACACCACGGGGCTTTCCTAAATGCCCCAACGATATCATTTTCAGTCCAACCCCATTGCTTGTAGACCTCAATCTTTCTATTCCATGTCGATTTTTTCATCGATGTCAATGCCATAACCGCTATCAAGAAACTCATTTTCACAGGATCAAAACCCATTTCCTTCACCTCCTCCACGATACGCCTATATTCATCGCATCTGGTCAAGAGAACTTTAAAATGGTGTGTCACCAAATACCTGATATTCTTAACGGGCACACCGGCTTGTTTTGACGTTTCAATGTTTGGTTTCATGTATATCTCAAGACGAAACAAAGGGAAGCCGAGGAAGCGCTTGAAAGCACCATTGGCTTTCTCTTCGGATTTAACGAAATCACTAAAGAAGTCAAAGGTCGGGATTAGACACTTTTCTAAGCTCCTCGTCAATATCACCGGCGACTTAGATACGATTTCCACAACTTCTGCGCCTGAAATGCCTTTAGACTTGAGAAATTCTAATTTGGGTAAAAAGTTTTTTTGGGGATTACATTTGAGCAAAGAAGGGGAAGAAGTAATGAGTTTAGAGATCTGGGCCTGGGTAAAGCCCTGGTCTTTGAAGAAGGCTAATACAGAGTTGGGCTTATCAGCTACTTTGAAATTCACATGCTTAGAGGCTAAAACAGCTCTTTCTAGGGTTAACCCACAGGAATTTATTAGATAATCAACTGCAAACGAGGTTCCGTTAGAAGAAGACGATGATGAAAATGGGTGAATTCTAATGAAGTAATTGAGATTGTGCAATGGTTAAGCACTTTTTATGTTGTGTATGCAATTGAATACAAACTTGGGCATTGTTGATGTGCACATATTCGGATAATTTGATTATATCACAAGAAGATATTTCCAAACCTACTTCTGGTCTATAGTTGAATGAATAATTTAATTCCAATGTCCAGATCATTTATTCTATTTGCCAGATCTTCCAAATTTTAGTCCATTAGCAATACATTAGTAGGAGCTTATTTGGTTGTAGTTTAGAAGCTAATAAGTTGGCTTATTGGTATTGCAAAAAAAACTAGTTCCGGTTAGTTTAAAGCTTAAAGTGTTTTTTGAACCCAAAAAAAAAAAAAAAACTGGCTTATAAGCTAGACGTCCAAACATGGTCAAGTTTAA
>MKEJ01038975.1:0-13883 GCA_001753735.1 Embelia ribes
TATATATATATATCATATAATAAAATAAAAAATATATATTTTCTCCAAATCTTAATTAGAGATTTATAGTTTTTGTGAAAAAAAAATAATTGAAAAAATGTAAATAGTAGATTCTCCCATTGAAAAATTTACTATAGCATTTTTGTAATATTTTTTAGAAACTGAGAAATATAAAAATATTAATATGATACACTTATCTTAATTACATATTTCACTTTTTTTCTGACATTACTTTTTTTCACTTTTAAGTTGTTGAAAATTTCTGCATTGTCCAATTTATTCATTAGGAAACATTTTTTTCTCAAAAATAAAATAAAAATAAAAATATCTACATTGTGAATTTTATAATTTTCTTTGTTTGAAGCCATATTGTAGATGTGACATTTCACATAAGAGTAAGTGTATAGAGTCAAATTAAAATTTAGATGTTTTAAAATCTTAAAATAATTATTTTTTTCAATTAGAAAATTACTTTAGCAATTAACAAATAGTAAAATTGTCTAGCAGGTTATTAAAAATTATAAATTTTGAAAAACATAATTAATTTTTTTTTAAGTGTTCCCTAACAAAATTATTTTCATGCAATGGAATATTATCTTATTATTTCTAATATATTTATCTAATTAATAATTATAAATGCTATAAAAATAGAAGTAAATTTTAATAAATTAGGATACTAAGGATGTATAACAAGATTGAGAGAAGCGAATGTAATGAAGATCAAAACCAGATACATCGGATTGATTTTGTCCTTGTTTCCGCTCTCTTTGATAAATTTGTTTCACCATGAAATTTACAAATTCTGGCAGCGAATATTTTCTCACGTTGCCAACTCTTTTTAGTTGCAATTAAGTTACAAATAAATTTATTTTAAAAAACAATATGATTGTTTACAAAATAGTAATTACTTTTTAGCAACAAAGAATTTGATGGCAAATACAAATAACTTTTGTTGTAGATTTGTTGAGTGTTAGCGCCTAATTTTAGCGCTAACTTTTGGCTTCAGGAATTTTAATGCTGTAAAAAAAATCTTTTGGCAATGAACAAAAAATATTAGTTGCAAAATATTGTGCAATTAGCAACGAAATTCTGTTCATTGACAACAGTTAGTTATTCAGCATGAAAGCTATTATTCGCGAAAGAAAAGCATATATTTGGCAAAGAAATTAATTTTCATGGCCAGATTCATTGCAAATTATATAACTTCTTGCTAATTTAGAAAGGCCAGTGGGAATGCTCTTAATATTCATACATTTTCTATATTTATGGCTACAAGTGTTTCAACCAATACTATTGAGGATCAAAAAGAATTTTTGGTGGGAACCATTAATGTAAAATTTTTCAAAAGTTTTAAATGATAAAGAGGACAATAGTGGAAATTTGCCCAAATATGTGGGAACAAACATGGACCCTACAAAATCCAACTTTAGCTTTTCCATTTTCTAAGGATGGGATTGAATAAATAAAGGTTCATAAAGCCCAACAAACATTTATTTATGAGCGGAAGAACCGGGTGATAGATGCTCAGAATTTAAAATTTTTAAATGAAGTATGTATATAAATTAAAAAATTTTAATAATTTTTATTATAAGCCTCCCGGTAAAAATACACAAAACTCCTATATAAGTTAGTAAGGTTCAACCTTTTAGTAAAAAATCATGGTTCCACACAATATACTTCAAGATAAGGAGATGATGAGGGATTTAGAGAAATTACAATGTTTTTAGGCCTTATTTGGAATTGCTTTTTCGTACATGCACTTTTTTTTTTTTTTTTTTTGAAAATTATAGCATGCGATACTTGTTAATATCTAAAGTATGTGTTTTTAATAATTTATTTTTGGTTTTTTAAGAATTCTTTTGGAAATAACCTTAGGGGTACTTTGAAAAATTGCTTTTGTTTTTTTATTTAATTAATTGTAATAACAAACTTAGTTATATTTATTACATTCCCCAAACATATGTATTTTTGTCTTTTCACAATAAAAAGTATTATTTTACCAAACACTACAATACTTATCAAAGTGACTTAAAAAAAATTTTTTTTATTAAACCTTGGGATTATACCAACGTTTAAAATTAAATTTTAAAATAAATTTAAGAAATATATTTTAAAAAGTATCAATATTTCCAAACTAGGCGATAGTTCAAGATAAAGGAGATGGTTAGGAGTTTAGAGAAATTACAATGTCTCTAGTCCCCACCTTGTATCTCCATTAATCAATGAAGTTGATTGAGAGGAAATGATGGTACTAGGTGGTCATTTAAAGCAAAGAGATTTACGAATATTAATTTAGATTCTCCTCAAAATATAAGTATGGTTAAAATTGAACAATTTCAGTAATTCCAGGAAGAAGTGGCTCAAATACAAAATAAATTTGAGCCCTTTAGATCTATTACTGCATCATTTTAAAATTTGATCCAGCAGTTGGTATATAAAGTAATATTTTAGATCAGTTGGTATATAAAGTAATATTTTAGGACAAAATCATCACATCATTTTTAAGTTTAATCTAATTGTGAAAAAATGAATGTGAATGGCTCAAATTTATTTTGTATTTGAGCCACTTCTTCCTGGAATTACTGAAATTGTTCAATTTTAACCATACTTATATTTTGAGGAGAATCTAAATTAATATTCGTAAATCTCTTTGCTTTAAATGACCACCTAGTACCATCATTTCCTCTCAATCAACTTCATTGATTAATGGAGATACAAGGTGGGGACTAGAGACATTGTAATTTCTCTAAACTCCTAACCATCTCCTTTATCTTGAACTATCGCCTAGTTTGGAAATATTGATACTTTTTAAAATATATTTCTTAAATTTATTTTAAAATTTAATTTTAAACGTTGGTATAATCCCAAGGTTTAATAAAAAAAATTTTTTTTAAGTCACTTTGATAAGTATTGTAGTGTTTGGTAAAATAATACTTTTTATGGTAAAAAGACAAAAATACATATGTTTGGGGAATGTAATAAATATAACTAAGTTTGTTATTACAATTAATTAAATAAAAAAACAAAAGCAATTTTTCAAAACACCCCTAAGGTTATTTCCAAAAGAATTCTTAAAAAACCAAAAATAAATTATTAAAAACACATACTTTAGATATTAACAAGTATCGCATGCTATAATTTTCAAAAAAAAAAAAAAAAAAAGTGCAGACAATAAAAAGCAATTCCAAATAAGGCCTAAAAACATTGTAATTTCTCTAAATCCCTCATCATCTCCTTATCTTGAAGTATATTGTGTGGAACCATGATTTTTTACTAAAAGGTTGAACCTTACTAACTTATATAGGAGTTTTGTGTATTTTTACCGGGAGGCTTATAATAAAAATTATTAAAATTTTTTATATTATATACATACTTTATTTAAAAATTTTAAATTCTGAGCATCTATCACCCGGTTCTTCCGCTCATAAATAAATGTTTGTTGGGCTTTATGAACCTTTATTTATTCAATCCCATCCTTAGAAAATGGAAAAGCTAAAGTTGGATTTTGTAGGGTCCATGTTTGTTCCCACATATTTGGGCAAATTTCCACTATTGTCCTCTTTATCATTTAAAACTTTTGAAAAATTTTACATTAATGGTTCCCACCAAAAATTCTTTTTGATCCTCAATAGTATTGGTTGAAACACTTGTAGCCATAAATATAGAAAATGTATGAATATTAAGAGCATTCCCACTGGCCTTTCTAAATTAGCAAGAAGTTATATAATTTGCAATGAATCTGGCCATGAAAATTAATTTCTTTGCCAAATATATGCTTTTCTTTCGCGAATAATAGCTTTCATGCTGAATAACTAACTGTTGTCAATGAACGAAATTTCGTTGCTAATTGCACAATATTTTGCAACTAATATTTTTTGTTCATTGCCAAAAGATTTTTTTTACAGCATTAAAATTCCTGAAGCCAAAAGTTAGCGCTAAAATTAGGCGCTAACACTCAACAAATCTACAACAAAAGTTATTTGTATTTGCCATCAAATTCTTTGTTGCTAAAAAGTAATTACTATTTTGTAAACAATCATATTGTTTTTTAAAATAAATTTATTTGTAACTTAATTATAACTAAAAAGAGTTGGCAACGTGAGAAAATATTCGCTGCCAGAATTTGTAAATTTCATGGTGAAACAAATTTATCAAAGAGAGCGGAAACAAGGACAAAATCAATCCGATGTATCTGGTTTTGATCTTCATTACATTCGCTTCTCTCAATCTTGTTATACATCCTTAGTAGCCTAATTTATTAAAATTTACTTCTATTTTTATAGCATTTATAATTATTAATTAGATAAATATATTAGAAATAATAAGATAATATTCCATTGCATGAAAATAATTTTGTTAGGGAACACTTAAAAAAAAATTAATTATGTTTTTCAAAATTTATAATTTTTAATAACCTGCTAGACAATTTTACTATTTGTTAATTGCTAAAGTAATTTTCTAATTGAAAAAAATAATTATTTTAAGATTTTAAAACATCTAAATTTTAATTTGACTCTATACACTTACTCTTATGTGAAATGTCACATCTACAATATGGCTTCAAACAAAGAAAATTATAAAATTCACAATGTAGATATTTTTATTTTTATTTTATTTTTGAGAAATTAGTGTTTCCTAATGAATAAATTGGACAATGCAGAAATTTTCAACAACTTAAAAGTGAAAAAAAGTAATGTCAGAAAAAAAGTGAAATATGTAATTAAGATAAGTGTATCATATTAATATTTTTATATTTCTCAGTTTCTAAAAAATATTACAAAAATGCTATAGTAAATTTTTCAATGGGAGAATCTACTATTTACATTTTTTCAATTATTTTTTTTTCACAAAAACTATAAATCTCTAATTAAGATTTGGAGAAAATATATATTTTTTATTTTATTATATGATATATATATAATTATTGTAATAATTTTTTATAAATTTTATATAAAGACTGGTGTAGATAATTTTTAAATGTGAATTTATAGTGAGAAAAATGAGTTTATAAAAAATAAATATAAAAATTAAATGAGAAAGGCACATGGAAATGCTATAAGGTGGAGCATTGATTTGGTCCATGTGATTTGGCTAAATTTATTCGGATATTAGAATGCAAATTAAAAATTAAATATAAACCTTGTTGTACAAATTATGACTTTAGCGTTTAATTTTGATCAATCTAAATACAAACCTTGTCGTTTCAATAAACCATGCATGACATGTGATGATAAAGCGATCCATGTGTCATATAACACAATTTTGATATGTCGAACCTATTACAAAAATAAATAATAAATAATAAAAAAAAGAATAAAAATAACAATAATAAAATCAACTTGCACGTGTGGGAAGAAAATCATATTTCTATGCCTTGGCCAGTCATACACGGTTACAAAATTTTATATTACCTGTACCTTGGTACTATGATATTTAAATTATGCCCCCACAATATGATTATTGTTTCAATATTGTGGCCCGATGAACGTGTTTTATAAAAATATTGACGATAGTAATTACATTTCTCATATATGTATATTTTTGTCTTCTTGCAAATAAAAACAGTATCTCTTCGCATAAGGTACATTACTTATCAAACTAATCGAATGACCTCGTTTTTTACCGTCAAATTTGTATTGCCATACTATGCCTTAATCTATTTTACAGGCTTGTTAAATTGCAGTTTATAAACTCTAATTTTTTACATTTATTAAAAATATTAATAACGTTTGGCTGCTTAACTTTTAAATTGAGTTTTTTTTACTATTTTGGCCTAATATGTTGAAAGTTTTAAATGAGATACATCCAATTTTTCTGTAATCAGAGATAAGTTGGCATATAATTTGCCTAAAACTGCAATCATACAAATGGTTAGGCCAATTTATTTCTCACAATGGAGGGCGTTTTACCACTACAAATAATTCAGTCCCACCCAAAATTTGGAATTACACAAATGTTCTGAGTATTTATACATCCAATTAGGCCTAGATGAGATTAATAAAAAATATTTTTGGGATGATTTTAATGAAGAGATATAAGAAATACCTCGCAGTAAGAAATTATTCATTGGAGGGGACTTAAATGGACATTTTGATAAAAGCTGAGATGGTTTTGAGAGTATGCATGGTGAATATGATTTTGGGGATAGAAATAATGCCGACAATGCTATTTTAGGGTTTGCTACAGCTTATAATTTGATACTAATAAATACATTATTTAAGAAACGAGAATCACATTTGGTAACATATAGAAGTGGGGTAAATACTAGCCAAATTAATTTCTTCCTAACTAGAAAAGTGAATAAAAATATATGTAAGAATTATAAAGTTATCTTAAGAGAGAGTGTTGTTATCCAACATAGATGCTTAGCTACGGATGTTTGCATCCAAAGCTAGCAGAAAAATGGAGCCAAGTTCAAGAACCGATGATTAACTGGTGAAAATTGAAAGGTATGAAGACGATGAGAGGCTAATTGGGAGGATGAAATGGATACTAATGCAATATGGGAGAAGATAGTACAATGAGTGAAAACGATAGCTAAACAGATACTTGAAAAATCTAGAGGAATATCCCGACCAGGAAAGGAATATTAGTGGTGGACCGAAGAATTGAAAGTAGCGATTAAAGCAAAATAAGGGAGTTATAAATAGCTCAAAAAGTGTAAAGATGATCAACCTTATGAGAGATACAAAGAAACAAAAAGGGAAGTAAAAAAAAGTCATTCGGGATGCAAAATCTAAAATTCATAAGGAACTCTTTAGAAGATTATATACAAAAAAGAAAAAAAATGAATTGTATAGAATTGCAACACTGAAAGATAAGAAGATTAAATATTTAAATGGCATGAGGTACATAAAGAGTGAGAATGACGAGATTTTGGTAAAAGATGAGGACATTAAACAATAATAACAAAATTATTTTGACAAACTCTTTAATAGTGATCAGTCGAGTAACATAGGTAATATTACTGTTTCTTCAAATGAAGTTAATCGCAACTTTATGCTAATGATTAGAGAGTGCGGGATTAAAGAGTATTTCTAGAAAAAATAAAAATGAACAAAACAGTCAGACCAAATAACATCCTTATTGAGGTCTGGAAAGTTCTGAGTGGTATGAGGATTAAATAATTAACCATATTTAACAAAATTTGCCATGATGGAAGAATACCCGATGAGTGGAGAAAGAGTATTTTAATACTTTTATATAAAAATAAATGCGATATATAAAACTGTTCAAATTATCTTGGGATTAAACTCATGAGTCATACTATGAAATTCCGGGAGAGACTAATTGAGTATACGTTAAGACAAAATACTATGATTTTGAAAAATCAGTTTGAGTTTATGCCTAAAAAATCGACTATAGAGGTAATGTATTTACTGCAACAACTGATGAAGAGATGTAGAACAGAAAAGAAAAACCTACATATAATTTTTATTGATTTGAAGAATGCTTATGATAGAGTTCCGAGAGAGATATTTTAGTGGATTTTGATAAAGAAATTGGTTCTCCTTAAATATACAAGGATATGTATAATGATGCAGCTACTAATGTCAAAACATGTAGTAGCTTATCGTCTAGCTTTCATATTACAATAGGATTGTATCAAGACTCAACATTAAGTCATTTTTTGTTCGCAATAGTAATGGATGAGCTAATAAGACACATTCAAACCAAAGTGCCGTGGTGCATATTATTTATTGATAATATAGTTTTGATTGATGAGAGTTGGGCAATCATAAATGATAAACTTAAATTATGGAGACATACTTTTGAATCTCGTAGTTTTAAACTCAGTAGATCAAAAACTAAATATATGAAGTTTTGTTTCAGTTGATAACATATAGTGGATCCGATTATGGTAAATTTAGCTAGGGAGGTGATACCAAAGGCTGATCATTATCAATATTTATGATCAGTTCTCCAAAACAATAGTGGGATAAAAAAATATATCAATCACAGAACCCAAGCAGAATGAATGAAGTGAAAAAGTGCATACAGAGTTTTATATGACCGTAATATACCTCTACGGTTAAAACAAAATTTTTATAAAACTATATTACAACCAGTTTTATTGTATGAAAGTGAGTATTAAGTTACTAAGAAATAGGATGAATACAAGATAAGTGTAGTAGAGATGTATATCTTTAGGTGAATGTGTGGAAATATTTGGAAATATAGGATTAAAAATGAAGACATTCAGGATAAATTAAAAGTGATACCAATTGAAGATAGGATGAAAGAGAGCCGTTTAAGATGGTTTATACTTATAAGAAAGAGACTCGTGAGTGCATCAATTAGAAAATACCATGGTATTGGAGTAGGAACGGACATAAAAGATAGATGTAGATCTCTAACTATATGGATACAAGTGTTACAAAAAGATATGTGTATCACGATATTGAATGAACAAATGATTTTCGATAGGAATTAATGATATCAAAAAATTCACGTTAACGACATGATGTTTTATTTTATTTCATTTAGCGTATACTAATTTGTTGGGATCTTAAAAACTTGGATGATGACGAGGACGGGAAAAATTATAGTTGAAAGGCATGTTACATATACAAGTCGTATATTCCCATTAAGCATCATTTCAGTTGAAGAATACACATCTAATTTATTAAATCTTCGGTGTATTTTGGCCCCATGTCCCCTACTACAAAAATTGTTGCACATGGAATTTAATTTTGAAAGGTATGAAAGGTGCAAACACGACAAATTCACATTGTATGACTCATATGCAATGGCTAAATTTGTGCTTCATAAGAACTTAGACAAGTACTTGGATGCTTGTACAAAAATATTGTCGTGGGAACATCAATGAGTCTTAGAGACACAATTCTAAAAATCTGGATGCAAGTGAAAAAAAGGAATATGCATTTAATATAAATAGATGAGCAAGTTGCTTTAAATAAAAATGAGAGGCGTATAAAAATTCACACCGACTATTGAATCCGACGAGAAATCTCATTTTAGTTTTAGATGACACTAATTTTTTGGGATTTAATGATTCATGATAATATGATAAACTAGACAAGAAAGTTTAGGGATTAGATCAAACTCAATCCATATCATAAGGGTCATTGATTTGGGATATTAACTTCAACATGTGTACACCATGTGCAAATTTGAACAATGGGTACCACCCATCAACATCATCTAGATATCTCGTATATATCTAATAACGAAACTTTATCTTCTCACTATTTTTCAAATTCATCCACTTGCATAATGTGTTACGACTTAATTTAGTTTGTATTCTCATTTCTGTTTTTTTATTTTTTTTTTATATTTCCGTAAAATTATAAATACTCAGCATAAATTATTATCGCCTTACCACTAGATTTAGGTTTGTTCCTATTTATAATATTTACTATGTATTTTCTCATTTATGGTTATTATTGCTTGCTTGTTTGCCAACTTCTAACTTCCAAATATTCTCTCTTCTTTCTTTCCCATCACTAAACGTATTTTATGTGTTCCGTGCTCGGTTTGGTTCGGTATTTACTCATCTTCCTAGCCGAACCGAACAAATCAAGAAAGTGCCTCAAAGTACTTGATTTGGTTCACTTTGCTTTGCTAGGTTCGATAGTTTTATTTTTGTATTTATCCATCTCTAGTTAATATTTCCACGGTCAATGTGTATAAATGAACCTAAATTGCAATCGAGTACACACTTGTAGGGGAATGAAAGTGTAGTGTTCTCGAAAACCACCGGTTTGATTTAGGGTTAGCAGCAGCAAAATAATAATTAATAATAATAACAATAATAATAATATTAATAATAATAATAATAATAATAATAATAATAATAATAATAAATCAGTACAAATGTGGGAAACTTATTTTAGAATATACTAAAAAATCACTTCTTGAAACTCTATTTTCTTCACAAACCCCACTCAAAGCTCATCAAAGAAAATATCAATTCAATTTCTCATTAATTTCTCATTATAACTCATTCCTTCCCGAGTACCAACAGCCTCAACTCATCTGGCTCGCGAGCAAACTAAAATATATAAGATAGTTAGATTAATTTTAAATATACTATTTATTGAATTTTCAATGTAATGCTACCAAAAAAAAATATTAATATAAATTTATATATTTTTTTATATAATGTACATATATTTATATAAATTCAAATAATTTTTATCTCGTATCATCACCAAATTATCGTTTAAAGAAACTGAAAAAAGAAGCTCAAATAACGTTTGTTGAAGACGAGTTCAAGCTCAAATTTATAACTCGAGTTCAAATCCGAGGTTGATTAGTTTATCACCCAAACTCAGACCTTTTAAAAATTTCTAATATTTGGATTTTTAGTATTTCCAGTTAATAACTTGCTTGCGGAGTTATTTTTTGCTTCGGTCATCGACTCATTGACCATAAAAACCATTGATGATTATGTGCAAACACAATTTATTATCCCAATTTTCTCTTTCTTCTTTAATGTTTTTAGTTTTCGGGTTTTTTCTTTTCTATGCAAAGAGATTATTTATTTATTTATTATTATTATTTTTAAGCACGATGTGGGTTGTTTGGAAAAATTGAGCCAGTTCTTACTGACCTAAATAAATGGATTTATATATTTTTTAAATGGAAACCGCATAATATAAATTATTCTGAACCAAATACTAAATTAAGGGTAAGAGAACTTGAAGATTCTAACTTTATTAGGAAAAAAAAAAACGTTACAAATTTTATATGTAATTACTGTAAAAATTTCTATAAATGGGTCGCGACCCTCTCTAGCATCCCTCCTTCTGCCATTTGTAATAATGGAAAGAACACGATTCTTACAAGATTTAATTTTGTAATAGCGGAAAAGTTTTTTTCCCAAAAGATTTTGTTGATTAATCTCAAGGACAAAGACAAATGCTTGCTAAGAGAAATTCAGCCACCATATTTTGAAAAAATAATTCACTTGGTATCATATATTTATGTAAATGAATTTATATGTAGTTTTTGCGCCCCTAAAAACTTTCTATAATGTATAATCCCTTTGTAATTTCTTAATCTACAAGTTCAACCAACTAATGGACATGTTCCATTTATCAAAAATCATTAGGGGTAAAAAATCTAATGTTGTCGGTGTATAAATAGTGTTGAAAAAAAGTGTAAAAACTTATAATTACACTCTCATTTTTAAGTCACAATAGCATTTTTAAGGATTTTTCATTTGCTCCATGGTAATATTGTCAACTAGTTTTGCAGGCGCCAAACAGTATGGGATTACACAAATTGGGCGAGTCCCTGGAACAGGATCAATAGTAAACTTCACCTCACGATGTAGTGGTAATCCACTAAGGTCCAACGAAAAAAACATCAACAAATTTAGGAACTACTAGAGGCAACTCTAATGGAATTTCTTCGGTATCAGAAATAGAAAGATTTGCTAGAAGACAATTGAGGGCATCCCCAACTAGCCTCGCAAGATCACACGAAATACTTCTTTCTCCCACATATCTAATAGTTATTCCTTCCTAGAGAATAACGTAACTCGTCTATGATCACACTCAATAATGGCATGATTGGCCGATAACCAATACATACCCAGAATAACATTGAAACCCCTCATATCAAGAACTATAATGTCATACTCGAACTCCCAATTAGAGATTTGAATGAAACAAGAACAACAGATAAAACGAGGTATAACACTAACACCCAACAATGTTTCAATGGGCATACTACCATTAGAACATTTTGGCTTTATGCCCAAAGATTTTACTAGGCTAGCAACTATGAAAGAATGGGAGGCACCCGTATTAAATAACACGTGTACATATGAAGATTGAATTAGGATAGTATCTCGAACAGATGATAGTCCTACCTGATTTACAGTACCATCAGTGAATGCATAAAGACGTGTCCGGTTCGTTGGTGCCGCTATAGAAACTGCCCCCCGATTTCCATTCCCATGATTATCTCCCCATCCAGTCCCAGCCCCCGACTGAAGTGATGCAGTTGGTTGGGCTAGTGTATTTGTCTTCCCTCTACGAGCCTGTGTATTCGGTACTTGATATTCACTTCTCATATGTCCCATCTCACCATATTTGTTACACTAAGTCTGAGGGCAAAATTCGATCATATGCCCCTCGTCACTGCATTGGTAGCACCCTCAACTATTCGGATTGCTTTTCCCCATGATAGCCAATGACCTCTGTTGTGATTGCCCTATCGAACTTTGCACCTCATATTCTCGGCCTCTCTTTTGGCTACTATTGTCCCCACTTGGCGCACTCCAACTAGAACGATTTTATCCACGTCCACGTAATCGAAATTGATTGTTCTGCTTTGGGTTTCCACTATTCTCCTTTTACGGCTATCCCTGTAACTGAATCTGTCCCCCAGTCTTTCTCTTTTCGAATATCCTTTTCGTATCCTTTTCGAACAATTCTTATCGCTTTGCCTTCTCATCTACTTCCTCTAACCTCGTTCCTCCAGCAACCACTACATTTGCTCGAATTCCAATATGTAACCCATTCTAGAACATCTAAATCTTCTCATCCTCTATCACCACATACTCCGATGTAAACCAAGCATGCACAGTAAACTTGTGGGCATAATCTATAACAATATCAGTTCCCTGTTTCAACTTCAGAAACTCTTCTTTCATCTACTGTTGTTTCGTCAATGAGGGGTGCTTACCCAAGAAGACGACTTTGAAGCATTCCCAAGTAAGATCTTCCATCTCATGTAACGCACGATGCCCCATCCACCATTTGACTGCTTCACCTACAAACATACTTAGGGCCATTCTTGCCATAACTAGTGGATCGGTAACTCCCAGGGTGGAAAAATGATGCTTCATCCCTATTAGCCACTTATCCGCTTCCATTTGATCAGCTCGACCCTTAAACGTTGCATCTCTAAACCTATTCAACTCTTTCTGTATTCTTTCCGAACATGTTTCCACCGTCTCAACTTCATTACCGCGCCCTGCTACTCCAGCAAGTATTGTACATACCATTTTCCGATTCTGTTCTCCCATTAATGCCACCAACTAAGCCAAATCCATGTTGACTGCCCTATGTGCAACCCCAACCCTCCCAAATTGGGTGCAACGGGTAGAACCAAACCTTGAATACCAACAGATGCTACCTCTTCCTAGTCGTTTTCTTCTCCTGGGTCACTTTCAGTAAGGAAACTGTCATTGATCTACTCACTAGGCACATCATCAATAATTGGTTTATAAGTACTATGTTCTGATGATACTTTTGGCTCTATCGGGGGTGGATAAGGAATTGTCGCCACCGCTCTCATGGCACGAATCTAGGCTCGTGTGCCATGAACTCTCTTCTCAGTCGGTAGTATAGGATTTATACCCCCTAGCCCACCTCTAACTCCACAGTTACTGCTAGCACCACGGCTTCCGCTTCATCTACTTCCTAGCACGTCTATAACAGATAACAATTTAAGTCAATCACATGTTCACATTAAGTTAAGTGTAAAAGAACTTCGGGCACAGTAATTTGTCGTCCAACTTTGTCTACAGGTAAAGCTTTATATTGGACAGACAAGGCATCCCCTGCCTATCCGGCACAAACCTAAATGTCGACCTCCGCCTCAGGCAAACAATAGGTTTTACAAGTGAAAATAGTAATTCAAAAATTTGCGACTCATAGATTGAAGCATACAAAAACACACAATGTACATAAGTACACATAAGGCATCCAAGTCCCTAGACGTCTACCTGACATCTAGACGCAGCTCACTCGAAGACACTTAACCCGACAGACCCACAACCTGCAGTTCCTAAGGTTATCGTATACCTTGAGCTTTAATAACAACTTGTAACGGCCCAAAATTTCACAACACATCCCAGGCACGTTACTCACTTAACATTGTACATAATGGAAAGGAATAAATCT
>MKEJ01038984.1:0-27481 GCA_001753735.1 Embelia ribes
CCATGTCCAAAACCCTAACCTTGTCCCTCCACCGCCACCTGCTATCATCGGTTAAAACTCGCCCCTGCCCCCGGAGTCGATTCGTCCGTTCCACCGCGCTCAACTCGCCCAACTCGCTCCGAACCCTCTGCGCAATCCACTCCATCCGCTCTCGGTTGAATTGCGCTTCCACTTCCGCCGCCTCCTTCTCGTCCGCTCCCGGAGGCGGTGGCGGAGACGGGGCGGGTATTGGAGGCGGGGGCGGAGGAGGAGGAGAAGGAAAGGATAAGGCCAATGCGGTCGCCGAGGAGGGCTCGGCCGACGTCATCATTCTTGATGTTGGTGTAAGCATTCTCCCGCTTGAGCCCTCTCTCTCTCTCTCTCTCTCTCTACAGTGTCCTGCGTTTCTGTGCTAGATACATAATGGAGTGTTTAGAGCATTTCACTGCTCGTTTAATTTCTAAAACAGACAGACTTTGTGTAAAGCCATTTTCCTTTTTTTTTTAAACAAAAAATTACCTGTAATGGGTTTGTTTAGTTGCGGTTTTTAAGTTCAATTTTTTTTTCCCATTTGAGTAAAGCCTGGATGCATTCTGCTTAAATCTTCAAGTTTATTTAAACCAATATAGCAAATAAGCTCAGCTTTAAAGTTATGTTGTCAAATGTTGTCCAGATTTTTAGAAAGCAAGCTGAAAATTTGAGTTTAAAAGATGTAACAAACAAATCCATAACGTGCATATGCATAGTGCAACAGGATTTTATAGTTTTGGTGGGAAGAAATGAATATTTTAATTGAAAAATTGTGAACAGTAATTTTGCGACCCGTAAGTTAGTGCAACAATTCTCATTAGATTTCTAAAAAGAGAAATGCTGGTATGAAAGATTTCTGGGACAAATTCCTAAATTGAGAAATTAAGCTAGAGGATATGGAAAGACTGGTGGGAATGCTCTTAGCTGTGGTTCAGCCTAGTACTTGTTGCTCATTATGTACTGCACAATTTGGATTTTCTATTTTTAGATGAACCCTTTCTCTTGGATGTGCCCTTTGTTTCTCTGTAATGTCCTGCATTTCTGTGCTAGATTCTGACTGGATGTTTAGAGCATTTCACCAGTTTTTTTTGTTTGATTTCTAGATCCAACTTTCTATAATTTATCTTATGTTAAGATGATGTATCCCACATCTACGAAATATATGGCATATCCCACACCGACGAAATATAAGCTTGACTCCTTGTATATGACTATATGGGCACCCTCCTTTTGCTTTTTATCATGTGCCGTTGCAATGCTAATTATGATGTGCAGATTAAATAATAGCCCATTGCTTTCGCTTATTGTTATAAGGACCTAGAACTAGTAAGTAGATAGAGCACATAATATAGCATTGGGGTTTATTATATTTAGATGATGTAGTAAGTTAAACATTCTTCCTTACTTGTGGGTTGATCAAGCATATGCTAATAGTTTAATTAGCAAGCCTGTCAGTCAGACGGGTAAGGTAACAATAAATTATAATATCAGGATCGGGTTTGGATTTTGTTACCATGTTAAATAAAAATCCATCACTTACTATTAAAAGGATTCATTATTATATTAAGAAGAGGAGAGCATCATATGCATGGGGGTTTATTATATTTCAATGATTTGGGAAGTTAGTAATATGTATGGTGCATTAGGATTTCATAGTTTAGATGGAAAAAGATAGATATTTCAATCGAGAAAATGTAAATAGTTATTTTGTCACTCAAAAAAATTAGTGTGACAATTCTCGTGAAATTTCTAAAAAGAGAAACGTTGGTGTGAAACATTTCAGGGATGAATTTCTAAATTGAGAAATTAAGCGAGATAATAGAGAGGATATGGGAAAACTGGTGGTAGTGCTCTGAGCTGTGGTTTTTGAGCCTGGTATTTCTTCCTTATTAGCTACTACTCAATTTGGATTTTCAGCTCCTTAGAGACCTTTCGTCAGTTCGTAGATGTTTTCAATGGTCGTCTCCTGTGTCATTTTTCAATCTTTGTGTTAGGATTGATGATGAAAACCCAAAACCATTTTGCAGTTCCGGATAGGGAAAAAGTTTATAGGTATATGAGCAGCAATATTTTTTTAGATAAGTAATTAGAAAAATGACGTGTTAATATTACCAAGTTTGTACAATGAAAACTCCAAAAAATAGGCCTAAGTGACTATGATTTTTTGCTTTTCTAGGTTACAGAAAAGCTAGAAGTTTTAAGCTATAAGATTCAAAGAAGCTAATTTCTTTTACTTAGAAGCTGGAATCAAATACGCTCTATGATTAGTCTATGCTGAGATCAATTATATATGCATTTACTTTTGAGTACACAACGCCTATGTGTTTTCTTTTTCTTGTACATTTGTCATATTTATAAACTATTATATGGTTATTTATTCTTTCGTTTTCAGGGAATGACATGTGGAGGATGTGCAGCGAGTGTGAAAAGAATTTTGGAAAACCAAGTGAGTATAATTAGCGAAATGTAAATGCTCGCTATTGTTACTCTAATTACAGGTTTTGGGGTCTATTTAGTTTTCTGTGTATGGAAAAGAACTTTCATCTCTACGATATTAGGTATTGAGTATGCAATTTACTAATATTACCATCCCTTCTGACAGCCACATGTGTCTTCTGCTTGCGTCAATCTTGCAACAGAAACAGCAATTGTATGGCCTGTTGCTGAGGTGAAGGTTATGCCATATTGGCAAAAGCAATTAGGGGAGGCCCTAGCAAAGCAGTTGACCAGCTGCGGTTTCAAGTCTAATATTCGAGGTGATTTTGCATATAATTTCTACTTTTTAGAGTACTTTTGAGTATTCAGGCCTTGGAATTGATTCCTTTTGCCGCAGTAGTATGAGTAATAACTTCTTATTGCTACCATCTTGAAGGATTGGCTGCTTAAAATGACATGTTTTATTGATTGTGTGTTTTGACTAGTTGTTAATTTTATAAAATGTAAAAAAGCCATGAGATGACCAGATCATGGTTTTGGTTTTTAGGCACAATTTAGTGTTGTTGACCACATGCCGTTGGAGAAATCTTTAAGCATTTTTTAGGATAGACCTTCGTGTTGATATTTGAAAGGTAATATTGTGTTTGCGAATTTTTTGGTTGAAGAAAGATTCTCCTGTTTTGTACGACTTCATTTATGGACAAGATACATGCAATATATGAGTTTTATAATGTAAGAAGAGCAATTTCTCTTCTGTCTTTTTGGATATGGAGGGGAGGGTTAGGGTAATCAAACGTTGGATAGAGAAATGAGGACACGGCTGATGAGCAGAGATGACCTCTTGTTTGTTTAGATGTTGGGAAAGGATGTTAAGTTTCAGGGAGTTGACCTCTTGTTTGTTTCTTTGTGAATGAAGGGAGAGTATTAAAGCTTTCCTTCTGCTATCCAAGTAATAGATAAGAATTAGTCTTTTCCATGTCACCTGTAGTTGATTATTATTGGCACGCACAGCTTCAAATAGTTCTAGTAATAATGATAACCACAGCAATATTTTTATTCATTGTAACACTTATAATTACTTCTCAATGTGCCATTCAGTACAATAGTAGTTATAACAATTTATAATTACTTAATCTGCTATTCAGTTCAGTTTCATCATGCAATTTTTTCCCCATCAAGACATGACTATCGTTTCCTCTTTTCAAACAATACACTTCCCCTCTGAGCTGGATACATAAATGGGTTAATGACTTTGTAAGCATTCGGTGGAGAATACTACACTTGTGATTTTAGTTTTAAACCTTCTCTAAATTTTGGATGAGAGTAGACATTATAGTGGGTCCGGGCTTTCTTGTTACTTATTTGAAGCTTGGTGGGTAATTGGCAGGTCAGGGAGCTACGGAAGAAGTTCTATCATAGTAATTCAAAGGATTTCTTGTATTCAACAGGTCATTATGGTATGGCCTCCTATGTATTGGTTGGGTTTTACAGACTTGTTTCTCTAAATGTCAATCTGATCTTTAGTTATAGATGCAAGTAATAGGATGAGAAGTTAACACACACTTTTTCCATAGGTGAATCTTTCGGCCGCAATCGATGATTTTTTGGAGGAAGGCATTTGTATACTCTGGGAGCCCATTTGATTTTTAACTCTTTATAATCGGAAATCGAGCAATTCGTTTACTGTAATTGATTGGAAAGAGGACATCCTCTTTTTACTTTTTTGACTATTAAGTATGTCAAAATTTTGTTTAGTGGTAGCTGACATCATAAAGACATATTTTACTTATTGTGTATGGCTGTAAGTAGGAAAAGTTTGTATTTTCATTTATTTTCTGAATGATATGCGCTTAAGTGAGCTCTTTATTTTTAGAATAAAGCATGTCTGTTGATGGCTTTTAATTGCAAAAATGTTCTTGTCGTCTTGTTTTTGTTGCATTTTACCTGACAATTTTGGGAGGAGAGTAATTCTGCTACCACATTAATTAATAAAACGTTATTATGTCTTTTCCTGCACTGTCATTTTTATCTTGAACCTTGAAGGTCTATGATATTTGCTTGTTTGCAGATCCTGTGAAGCATAATTTTTTTGAAGTACTTGAAAGGAAGATGGATGAAAAACATAAACGATTAAAAGAAAGTGGTGAGCATTCCCTTCTCTCATTCATCATTCAAGCCAAGGGGGTTGGTTGAGTTGGTAAGGATCGGGCACTTCATTATAAATTGCCGAGGTTCATCTCCAACTGCCAGCAATTAGCTAATTACCCTTGTTAGGCAATCTTTGAGTACCCATTGCAAACCCTCATGGGGCTTGTGGCATGCCCTGGCCTTGACTGGTGTAGCCTCCCCCTCATCCTAAACTTTCAAAACCAAGAAAAGAACATTACTTGCATTTCTTTTATAACATTGTGGGAAACACTCGTGGGAATATTGTTAAAGATACTCTTTTGACTATATATTGTGGATTCATTTATTGTTCTTTTCACAGGTCGTGAGCTTGCTGTTTCCTGGGCATTATGTGCTGTTTGCTTCATTGGCCATCTATCTCATTTTTTCGGAGCAAAAGCTTCATGGCTACATGCTTTCCATTCGACAGGGTTCCATGTCTCTATGTCGTTATTTGCATTACTTGGTCCTGGGCGGCAACTCATCATTGATGGCCTGAGTAGACTTATTAGGGGGACTCCAAACATGAATACTTTAGTTGGTCTTGGTGCTTTGTCATCTTTTGCTGTCAGCTCATTAGCTGCCTTAGTTCCAAAACTGGTATTCCTCTGTTGAAAGTAACGCATAACACCCTTTGTTGTAGTTCTGTTTTTCACCCACTGTTTTTCGTTAGTATCTTAACAAATAATTTTTATTTCCCTCTTAACTTTATGTGGCCATTTACCTTTTTCCTGCCCAATACTTGTCCTGTGCCAATGATGCTGTTCTATTTTAGATAGTACTAAGTACGATCCTGCTATCATGTGATCATAAGGATGCTCTTTATTTTGCTAAATTTGAACACATAACACCATCCTCTTTCCGAGAAAGAATAAGAAAAAGAAAAGGAAATGGAAAAGGAAAAGGAAAAGGAAAAGGAAAAGGAAAAGGAAAGAAGATCCAAAAGGAAAAGGTAGTCATTCAACGTCAACCTTATAGATTTATAGGCACATTAGGAAGTCCCCTGTAATAGGTTGACTTTCCAATTTGACGGTCCTTCTGGGGTCTTCTTTTTACTAATTCATTCGAATCCCAGATCATTGTATAAGATATATATATATACACCGATTGTGAGATAAAACTCTTTACAAAATATCTTACAAATTTTGTTGATCATTGGATCTAAAGAGATCCAATGGCTAGGATATATCCGAAAAAATATAGAGAGATAGTAGAAAAATAGGATATATCCTAGCCGTTGGATTGTTTCAGATCCAATAGCCAACAAAATTTGTAAGATATTTTGTAAAGAGTTTTGTCCCACAATATGTTCCGTATATATATATATTTATTTTGTAAGTTGGATGACTTTGGTGAAAGCTTGTTTTAATAAAACACAATCCTCAAATAATTTGGTGAAACTTCCAATAAAGGGAAGTTCATGATCGAGATATGTCATGAGTAACATGAGTGGTTGATGTTGCATGCTCTTAACTGGACGTATTCTTCTTGCAGTGTTGGAAATCCTTCTTTGAGGAGCCAATTATGTTAATTGCATTCGTTTTGTTGGGAAGAAATCTTGAGCAGAGAGCTAAAATTAAAGCTACCAGTGACATGACAGGCCTTTTAAGTATTTTGCCATCAAAAGCTCGCCTTGTGGTTAAGAGTGAAGCACATGAGTTGAGCTCGACAGTCGAAGTTCCGTCTAACAGTCTCTCAGTTGGCGATCAAATTGTTATACTACCTGGTGTGAGTAAAATTGAACTAAATTTTTATTGTGGTAACTCTTTTCTCCACTGGTTTTAGGCATTTTTGTCCCTTTTTGATATTTTTTCTTCTTTTGTTTGCTTAATTTAATGGTCTCTCTGTATTAAGGTTGACTTTATGAATCCGGTTTCCTTTGATGCGATTGAGCCTTTTATTTTCGATTGCACTTCTCTGCAACAATATGTTTCATCAACTGTCAGTAATGCTAAATTATTGGCTGACTTGTTTTACTGTTTGTTAGGACCGTGTTCCAGCGGATGGAATTGTCAGAGCAGGTAGAAGTGCAGTTGACGAGTCAAGTTTCACAGGGGAGCCTTTGCCTGTTACCAAATTACCTGGGGTAAAATACAATTACGCTGATTTGAGTCCCCTTTGCATTTTAGGCAATTTTGAAGAAACGAAATAGTATCACGTTGCATAGTTAAGTTATTGGTTTGGGTAAACCTCGTGGCCCATTAATAATTATTGGGCAGGTCTGTTATCGATGTGTGTGGCTTGATTGAACCGAGCCTATAATATAGTTTGATGCAAATTACTTATGATAATTATGATTGATTACATACTGATAGATATTAGTTTTCCATTTCCATTTCTGGCCTGACTTTCCTTTTGTATGTAGTCATTAGCAACTTAAGTGCGAGCGCAACAAAGAAGGTTGCTATGATTTAAAAAGGTTGGGTATCTTAAAACTGGGTTAGATATATATGGGCAGGCTCGGATTCACGTATGTCATGAGGACGGGCTTGGTGATGGAGAATTAGGATCGGATGGGATAAAATAAATTATAAACCCAACTCTAATCCACACCACCTATTGTCCTTAGCTGTTGTTGGTTGGGAGATCTCCTTTTCATCATTTTCTGGGGTAGTAGTAACTGGTATTGTCTGTTTCTCTCCATTAACTTTATTGAATTTATTCATGTCATGCCTATACAAGGCTGAAGTTGCTGCAGGAACAATAAACCTTAATGGGATGCTTACAATCGAAGTACGAAGACCAGGTGGTGAGAGTGCTATGGGAGATATTGTTCGTTTGGTAGAGGAAGCTCAGAGTAGAGAGGCTCCTGTACAACGGTTGGCTGACAAGGTATAGCTTTTTGTGTTGTGCTGTTCTTGCTATTGCCTAATATTTTACTTATGAAGGGTGGGAATTTTGTACACTACATAGAAAATGTGTGTGCTTTCTGCTAATATGGCTAGTATTTTAAGTCTGGCTTTTTCATGACTTCTATGGTTTGGAAAGCTGGAATTTGTTGTAAACCTGAGGATAAAGTCTGACATGAAACGTGAAGTCATTAATTGAATTCTGTGATAGGTGTAGGTAAGAGGTAGCCTTTTGTAACTTTCTTTTTTCAGTCAATTGTTACAATATAAAATCAATTGCCTTATGGAACACTGGTTTTCATGTCAATACAATTCAATTTACGTTGATCATTTTCATTAGATAAGTACTAACGAGTGTATAAGCCTATAACTTTATGGGACCTAGGCTTATGATTTCTATATCTGGTTCAATGCTGGAGATAACTTCCAACTGTTGTCTTATTTATTCAAATAATAACATCAGTGCAGCTTTTGAATGTAAGTTTGCATAACTTAGTATTTCTCATTTTGTTGCAGAACTCTTGCATTTTGTGTAGTCAGTCTGAACTGTAGATTATAGGCTATGTAGGGATGTGCAGAGATGTGATAAGTTTCTGTTGGACTTATTGAAGCCTGTTCTTCTTTCTTGTTTGTATATATGCTGGTCCACAACTAACGATTTTTTCAGTTATCTCCATTTACACTCAAATGTTATTGCTTCTGTTATACTAGGTGGCTGGCCACTTTACTTATGGAGTAATGGCACTCTCCGCGGCTACATTTTTGTTTTGGAACTTCTTTGGTGTGCAAATTCTACCTGTAGCTCTTCATCAAGGAAGTCCAGTTTCATTGGCGCTGCAACTCTCTTGCAGTGTACTGGTATGCTAATCGAAAATTGTTAAAGTTGTGAATATTAAATACATCACTTGTATTTTACCACTGGGAGCAAGTATAGGGGCAATCTTTTAAGATGCTAAAGATACATTTGGGTAATTCTATATTTTCTGATAAATTACTAGATTTTTTAAACCAGTTTCGTAGCTGTCCTCACTGTTCCTATGAACACACAGCATTGTTAGTCCCTTTTATTGATGGCGAGGTATCATGGTGCCCTAGATCTTGATAACACATAATGAAAGTAAAAGATCTCATAATTGGATAGAATGCCATAGATTCTAGACTTATCTTACTGAAGATTTTGTTACATACTATTCCTTTTTGATTTTTGTGCTTATTTTGTTCTGCTTTGGCATCCTTTTAAGCCCAAAGAAATATTGAAGATGTTGTATTTTCATTGCAGGTTGTTGCGTGTCCATGTGCATTAGGCCTAGCAACACCAACTGCTGTCCTGGTATTCTTTTGCGAAAAGAAATTTAATTTCGTGCCTCAGTTCTTTCTTCCTTATTGACCTTTGTGAAACTCTAGTCCATCGCTCATGTGACTGATTAAACTCATTTTCAGGTTGGAACATCACTAGGGGCAACAAGAGGGTTGCTTTTGCGTGGCGGGAATGTCTTGGAGAAATTTGCTTCAGTCAACACTGTAGTTTTTGACAAAACAGGGACATTGACAGTTGGAAGACCAATTGTGACGAAGGTGGTGACGGAGAGTCTTGGAAATACTATAGATCTACAGTTGAGTAATGCAGAATGTTACGTTTTCCTCTGTTATATTTGATTATGTGTGGTCAACTTAAATGGCCAAAATCTACGGAACGAATATGATGAAGGCCAATGGCTAATTGTTTCTTTTTTGTATCTTCTGTCCTTGTTAATGTCCCTTCCGTAAGCGCCAACAAGATGGCAGTTTGTTGCAAATTGCACCTTAGCATACAAAGAGTTTTACATTGACTGTTTGTTGAAGTTTGCCCTCAGTATATTTTCATGAAATCTTTTGACATGTGGAAGCTGAATTTTGCTGCACAGACAAGGTACCAACCATGGATGGTCAGAGGTGGAGGTTTTGGCCTTAGCTGCTGGAGTTGAATTAAATACAATTCATCCAATCGGGAAAGCAATTGTGGAAGCTGCTCGTGCTGCCAAATGTCCAAATGTACAGGTATTTTAATTAGCATGATGGTTTTTCTAGTTCCAGGTGAAAGTTTGTAGAGGGAAAGGGTGATCTTTGAATACTTATCCATGAAGGTATTGCCAAGTTTTGGCATATTCTTACAAGGAACAATTCGTTCATTATACTTATAGTTTAAGTCACTCAGAGGTACTTGTATATGGATTCCATCACCTCTTCCGTTTTATGTAGTTTGGTGCCACTGAGATAGTATATTGACAGTCCATTTTCTTCACTCCTTTCTAATTTTATTGATTCACATGATGCATTTGGTTGTAAAATTGCATGTGGGGATTACCATGGCAGGAAAGGTAAAAAGAGCAGAGTTTTTGTCTTCAATGTATCAGCTAGTCATTATTTGCAACAATCAGATCATTGCTTTTAATTGAAGAAGAAAATCAAACTTTTAGGTGGCAGATGGAACATTCACAGAGGAGCCTGGTTTTGGTGCTGTAGCAACTATTGAAAATAAGAGAGTATCTGTTGGTACATTGGAGTGGGTCCAAAGGTATTTGTTTTATTCATTTATATAAGTAAAATATTATTGTTTTACTAATTTGCTGCTTTTAGGCTGTAAAATGGAAACATACTTGTTATATTTCTGCTGTCCTCTATTTTTTTTTTTTAATGTTGACTTTTTCAAATAACATCTAGCCAGGTTTTTCATAACCCTGTTATTACACAACTTCCTAGATGTGAGGTAGCGGTAATTATTCACTTTTATGGAGGAATAGCCAGATAGATTATATGTTGATAATTTTATCAAGCTTTCTGTTTCCCATGTAGATTGTCCTAGAACCTTATCTTTTAGCTTTTCACAGGTACAATGTTGGCAATAAACTGTTTCAAGATTTGGAGGATCATAGGAATCAGTCAGTTGTGTATGTTGGAGTAGATGGTGAAATAGCTGGTCTCATTTACGTTGAGGATCAAATTAGAGAAGATGCTAGACATGTCGTTGAATCATTGCATAAGCAAGGTGTCAACCTTTATATGCTTTCTGGGGACAAGAAGAGTACTGCTGAATATGTTGCTTCTGTGGTTGGAATTCCAATGGAGCAGGTGATTTGCAATAGCTTCTATAGCTTTTATACACCTTATGTCTGGGATGAAGGGTTCTGTCCTTTATAAATAGAACTGTTAAATTTAAGAACTGAGTGGAATGTTTTTGTATCTGCGATAAACAATTAATGAAACAAATGAGCTTGGGTCTTCCATGTTCCCCGTAAATATGTCTGCTATTTCAGCTGTATTAACCACAGTTTTGGATTATTGTGGATTTACTCCAAGTTTGACCGGCCATATTTTTAATCATTATCCCTAATGTGGATGAGTATGTTCCTGCGGATGTATGGACCTAAAGCGAATAACAGCACAATATTGCAGAAAATTAGCGCTGTTTATTAGCAATTTCATAATGTTTTTGTTGTATCAGTACTTTTATGTGGAAAGATTTCTTAAATATGATGCTAAGAATTACAGGTGAAATATGGAGTCAAACCAGAGCAGAAAAAGAATTTCATAAGAGAACTTCAGAAGGATGAGAAAATAGTAGCCATGGTTGGTGACGGTATCAACGATGCTGCAGCCTTAGCTTCTTCACATGTTGGAGTTGCAATTGGTGGAGGTGCTGGTGCTGCTAGTGAGGTGTCTTCGATTGTGCTGATGGGCAACCGGCTATCTCAGGTGTGCATGGCTTACCATGTTAATAGGTTATCAAGATAATCTGTCCTTTATGATTTCTTTTTGTAATGGTTGCACCTTCATTGCTTCTTCTTTAGCAAATTTTATAGCCATATTGCCAGTTGTATCTTTATTGTCCTTCTTAAATTTGGAATACCATTGGATACCTGCTGGCTAGTAATGTTTGCATGCAAGTGGATGCGAAATTTTATGCTGGTGTTTGTCTACAAAAAAGGTAATTGAGATGAGTTTGTATTGTGTTATGCATTGTAAGCTGCTAGGCGATTGACAGTAGGATTATGTTTTCTTTTGCACATGATGGTGGTGAACAGCACTGATATGGTTGCACACGTGATATGCTTGAACATCATGTTTGAAATGTGTCTTTTTATTACATCAGAGATTTGGAACTCGTTGATGAGTTTGCTGATTCCACTCGCAATAAATTACAGTGATGTGTATAAAATAGATGCTAGAGTATGAAGTTGAAAGTAAGCTGCAGGAATTTGCAAAAGGATCGGCCTATAATCATGTGCCTTTTTACCATTTTGACTTTGTTCATGTTATCTCACACAAGAGTTTGCTTTACTTTTTTAGCTTTAACGAACTGATCCATGCAGTTGCTTGATGCCCTGGAGCTTAGTAGATTGACCATGAAGACAGTGAAGCAAAATCTTTGGTGGGCCTTCGCGTATAACATGGTAATGATGAGTCCGTCCTCAATTTTTTCAAGAATTGTTCCATTGGATATCTTTAAAAAGGAAATGAACAAAAATCAAACCCTAGTGACTTCTATCTTTTAGCAGTAGTTCTTTATGCTTTAAGTTTTAAATTTTACAAATGCAATTTTGAGGGATGCCCCAAAATTTCCTATTTTCTCTCTTTGCTGATTAGTAGATACTGTGGTAGATTATTTGTAAAATTCCCATATCTCTGAAATTTTGGTAGAATTTTTCTCCATCCAGTTGTGATCCTGGAAAACAATAATCCGAAATTTCTCTTACCTGTCACTATCTCCCTCTTCTCCATGTGTTTATGTTTGAACAGGTTGGAATTCCTATTGCTGCTGGGATGTTGCTTCCTGTGACGGGAACCATGCTGACTCCCTCAATAGCTGGAGCTCTTATGGGTTTGAGCTCACTCGGCGTGATGACAAACTCATTGCTCCTGAGGCTCAAATTTACCTCAAAACAGAGGAATTTTGTTGGCCTACAAAAGATCACAATCCAAAGAGATTCCAATGCAGACCATAGATGATTAAAGAACCACAATTACTGAAACGGGGCAATCTTGGGAAAAAGTAATGCTGTGCCGAGTCAGTGATTTGTTAATTCGTGGGGGAGCTTGCTTTCCCACATAAATTTTGTATCTGGTTGCTATATCCAATCTCTATATGTAGTAACTTGGAAAGCAGGCTAGCTAATTGGTTGTAAGAGCACTAGGGCCATGGACATTCCGCAAGTATTTAACAGGCTTATTGAGTGCCCTTGGAGCATTCTTAAGCATGATTGCAAGACCCTATAACTTTGTACCAAATACCGTGGAGTCATGATCAATGCTCCATTTTACTTGTCCGATATGCAGTCTCAATGGAATAATAGGCTAGGATTACCACTGAGGTAGAGATTTGCAAGTTCTTAGGGATTCTAAACAATTTAAACATGTTCCACAATATTACTGACATGAGATTGTTCCGATAAACATTTGAAGAGCAAATCTTTCTTTTCTCAGGTATGCTTCGCCAGTCAACTGTATCATTCATATTGCTTGTTCATAGTAATTTCTGTTTAATTGAGACTTGTCTCAGGAAATTATTAAGATTCAGTGAATTTTGTGGTATTAGTTATATATCTACTTCATACGATTAAGTTTATTGAAGTGCTTGACTACTTGTGCTAACAGCAGTTGCATGGAGTCACTTGGTTGCTCCTCAATATCTAATCGACATTTCTACATTGAGGTAATAAATTGGTAACAAGAACAGAATCACATATATTGGAAAATACAGTCTAGATGACTAAAACATATTGCGCTAGTTTTCTCAAGATTTCATATTCATACAAACCACTAATTAGAAAACTTATCAAAATCTAACTCAGCTTCGAATTCAGATCAAGCATCAGCAAGTAAATTTGCAAAATAGAATCGCTTTCAAATGATTTCAAACATGTAGCTGCACAATTGAAGCAAACCCTTGGAATTGCTAAACTCATTACAAATAACTACATAAGCTGGCCAAGGGTAATTAACTACGAAAAAATTGCAGCCAACAGAATGAAACTTCAATAATCGATAAATTATTTCTAACATGCTGCTGCTATAAGTAACCTGCATCCACTGTGGGTACGGGTGGATAACCGCTTGCCTTCACGGATCTCCTTATAAGTAAACTAAATTAAAGAGATGGTAATAATCCATTCCATGAGTTTGAGAAATTTCAATTAATGAAATCAAGCCCTTGATTTTTTTCCAATGGCTGCTGTGTAGGCCTTTCCCGAAACTATAAGCATATGTGCATAAACCTGTAACTTGAAAAGTTGACTTGATTGCTACAATTGATAATTGAAACCAAAGTGACATTGCAGGTAAACTCAGGGTTAGAGAGTGAGGTTCCCAATATAATAACATATGCCTATTTCAGTTGCAACCTCAAACCATGTAAGTCATGCCAACCTGTATAAGATTCGAGTGCGGAACACTCAAATTTGCAGTACCCCTCCGACAATTCTTTCTCAAGAAAGCATAAAAGTAGTTTACAATCAGTTTTTTGATAAACCAGGACTCTTTCCTTGCTCTGATAGCTCCATGTCCAAGAAGGTAGACTACACCCGAATCATTTGCTTTTCTTATGAAAGAAAGCTCCTTCTCGAGACTCTGCTCGGGATCAGATATAACGGAATCTGTGGGAAGAAGATCTGACTTAATCTCATGAGAAGAGCTTGCTTCAGATACAGGGTTGTTTACGTCACTAAAATCAGAAAGGAGAGGTACACCAAGTGTGTAAACACTGCCGTTAGGAGCAACGAGAAATCCGGAGAAAGAGTCATCTTCCTGCGATTCTGAGTCATCATCTCCATCACTTTCCAGTGATCGTTCTTGGGCTTCCCTGCGAATGAATTTTTCAAGGCTCTCAATCAACAGCTGCTCAAAAGTCTGATGGTTCTCTTTCCGAACATCTTTGTAGCCATACCTGTAACAGTGGTGAAGAAGAATACCAAGATGATAGTACCTAGTTTTATAAAACTAGCGAATGGAATGCACCCATCAAACACGTAAATATGTTGAGCACCATCGAAAAAATAAGAAAAAATGAAAACGAGGCGAGATCATGTAAAGTGGATTAGATACATAGCCTAATATCTTAACTTCGAGAGAAGTTGGTGATCTGATAGATTGATTCTAGGATGTCCTGGATTAAAATCTCCGAGGGCACGCCTGCTTCCCAATGTTTCCTGCCCTTAATTTTATTGGAACAACTTGTAAGTAACTATTCTTGCCACTCCAGATCGCTACCACACAGCTGTACATGAGGGAGCGTTAGAGAACCTGCCGTATTGGCAAGTCAATTTCCTAGCTTATAATTTAGGGTCCTAGAGATATAAACCTTGAGCAATTTCTGAATCTACGGAAGAGTAATCTTTGTCCGGCATACAGTAAAGAAACTGACCTGGCAATGCAGCGAAATATGTGGTAGTTTTTGGGGCAGACGCGTCGAAATAGAAATCTTTCACTCTGAGGCACAACAGGAACAGAAACATACTTTATGCACACAAAAATGATCATTGAATGTACAGCAGGGAGTGTGGTAAGAAAATGTCCAAATATTGCAGGTATGCCCTTCACCAGCTCGTTGTAAAGTAAGCCAATGCCGGGAGCTCTTATAGTACCAAGATTACTACCAAGATCCCGCATTAATTCCATTGGCAACTTTTTCCTCACTTCAGTTTCATACTTAAGCTTGCTACCATAATTCCAAACGAACATTACGAAAAACATTACTACCGCAAAAACCAGTATAATCCAACTACCATCTGCCACACTCCATAAAACCGAGGAGAAGAATGTCAATTCTATCCCCAATAAAATAACAGCAAAAGCCAACACGATAATTATGTTTATCTGCCATATAAGAAGCATAACGAGAGTTACTAAGATAGTAGTCATCATCATGACTCCAAGTTCAGCAATGCCTACAAATCAGAAGAATATTTCTTCCACTCAGTCATTAAAATAGAAAAAGGCCTAAAAGAAAAGCTATTTGCAATTCTTCCCAAGTAGCATTTTGGAAATCGAAGGAAAAGTAAAGGCAAGAAAAAAAATAAACACATCAACACACATAGACATTATATCTAATAGTGTTTTGAACCAGAGCCATGATAAGTGAGAAAGAGAGATGAAAAGAGAAATACCATATGCATTTCCCATCTCATTAATGCTTGATATGGAGTAGACAAACACAATAGCAGATGCCAGAAGAAACCAGTTAATGATAGGTATGTAAATTTGACCCATGAATTTCCGAGATGTGTGAATGATTTTAAGGCGAGGGAAACAACCAAGTACTATTGATTGCTTAATACAAGAAAATGTTGCTGTAGTCATGGCCCGACTGGCAATCAATGCGGCAATGTTAGCAATAAAAAATACTGGCCAGAAAACACCACCTACAGATAGAACATATGACTAATTAGCTCAGGCACATATGTCCAGACATTCTGTAGTAGTGTGAAAGAACCTCCAAACAGAAATTCTACATTTTATATGTTTATATATTGAATAAATAAAAAACATCCAGAATTGCACACGAAAATGCAAACATTTAAAATGCATATAAAAATGGCATATTAAACATCATAGTAAGTAGGTCCCAAACAAATAACAGGGACTAAAATGTGGAAGGTAAAATGCTAGTCCCTTTCAACTGAAAGAAAGAAAAAAAAGGGTGAAGCTTACTTGGAACAGACGAAAAGAAAAGTTGAGATGAATCATCATGATTGTCCATAACGTAAGCAGCTTGACCCAGGTAGCCCAACAGAAGGCAAGGCAGAACAAGAAACATGAAAGTAAGCTGCAGATATTTAACTTGTAGTCAGAGACTGCACATAGCAATTCAGAAGGAACAAAAATTTACATTACATTTATCAACATACAGTTTACATCAACTAAAATCCACTGCAAAACTAACCAAAATTATTGTTATTCATTATCTCACCTGAATTGATCTTACAGAAAAATAGCAAAGATCTGCAAATATTGCCTCCGAACCTGAATTAGTATGAAATCAGAAATGTGAGATGAGAAATTTAAACAATGAATCTTCATACTACCAAATTTTCAGGTTTCCATAGAAGCAATTGTACAAATTTTGACTTGAAAGGATAAGTTTATAAATTACCCAACTTGCTATAACGTTTACAATTAGCCAAAAAGATATTCTAACACTAGAAAACTTGGGCATTACTTGCTACAGAAAAATAAGCTGAGAGTTTTTCTATTACATATTTCCAAACAATTTTCATGGGCCATCAACATAAGTTCAGTATTGACACACTTTTCCAAGGAGAAAGTATGAAGGAAAATTAGAATTTGAATCCCAAACATGACAAACAATGAATTCAAATATTTCAAAATTATCATACAAGATTAGTATCAAACATTGCAGCTGACAAGGTATAAACTAGCTGTTTAAAAAAGCTGTATCTTAAATTAGATAAACAATATGCAGAATAAGACAAAAAAAAAACAAAGAGAAAGAGAAAGAAGATTATAATAGAAAATCATCATCGTCATCATGATACAAGCCCAAAAATCCCAATAAATTGGGGAAAGATAATAATAGAAAATGCTAAGAAGAAAATCAAATTAAGTAAGTTAGATTCAACATAGAGAGAAAAGGTTTCTGAAAGTTCCTCTATTTATATAGTCTTCAAATGACACATTACATATATATATATATATGGATAGCCTAGGGCATAAAACTCCCGCATTGCGGGGTCTGGCTTCAAATGACACATTATTGATAAATATTCCCGAGATTAGAATTGTACTCACCTGTTGCACACAGAAGACAACCCCCAAGTGCATACCAAGCATTAATTGAGTTCCTCTTAAAGTAGTAGTAGATGTGAATAGGATTAAATGCTCTCAATACACTACTGTCATATTTTGCAAGGTTGTAGATGCCGATACCCCCAAGAGAACAGAACCAAATGAATAGAGCAGGGCCAACAGCAAGACCAACTTTGCTTGTACCATACTTCTGCACGCTGAACAAAATAACAAGAAATGCGATTGAAATCATCACCACTTTATCTGCATTAGATTTAAAAAAAAAAAACGAGTAAGTGGTAATCATATCCCTATGAAAATAGACATCACCGGTAAACACCGTACAAGATCTTTAACAATTTCCTTAAAATTTTCAATGTTAGGATTTCATGAGATAAGAGGAAGCCAGAGAAAAGAGGGAGGGAATAGATTGATCTATACTTAAAATATAGAGATGAAGAATCTGTTACTTATCATACAATTCAAGGTGGACAATTACTTGAAAAGTATATAGACAATATCAAATTTTTTATTGAATTATATGATTTTCATTTAATGCATATGGTGCTCAACAGCTCATGATGGTCTGTCTAAAAAAATTGTAGCATTGAGTGCGAATCTAGCCTTTTAGGGTTCTTGCTTTAAAGCTCAATGCCTCAATTCAACAGCTCTTCTTAACTAAGCTTTTCTACAAGTATTTTCAATGTTACTTAATGAGGAAAGGATTGTGCTTATTAGATATTGGTATAGCTTGTACTGACTTTCAAGTAAAGCTATTGCCTAATGTAGAAGAGCATTACACAGTTTAACTTGAATGTGACACTTTCTATGAATTTTGTCTTTAAACCCTTAACTTATTTCCTCCCATAATAACCATGGTATTCTCTTGAAGTTTTTTTCCCGAAAGGTGATACTCTCTTAAAATGCTTTAATGCTTAACACAGATAATATAGTTGATCACCATCCTCTTATAATTATTAAATTGAGAATGAAAAAGAAAACATGATGTGACTAAATGTTTTCAAAATTTCAAACACTAGATGATGTCACCTTGCTCGATCGTTGATACTCCAACTTTTAGACCACCAACAGCGGACATCACTTCAGAGAGAACAACAATAATTAAAATCAGGCCTCATGTCCTTCAGAATGATAGCATAAATTCAATTTCCAATATAAAATATTTTCTTCCTTTTTATAGGTCATCCATCGACAACATACAAGGTAAAAAAAGATCAGAGTACATAGAGAGACCTGACATCGCTGGTGTAACAACACCGTCTGCTATCACCATAGAAGTACCAGCAAGTACTAACATTAGGATCAGCCTTTTAAGTGTCAAAGAAGATTCAAGCCATTCCTTTATTTTCAGAGACCGCTCAAGCTCTGGAGACGGTACCTTTAATCTGAAGCTCGAAATATGTGCATCAGATGGAAGTTGATTTGGGATAAGGCTGACCTTGGCATGCCTGCAAATTAAAGAGTACAATGCAAAAGTACCACCTGCAATAATTACACAAAAAGTGGGAGTACGATAAAAAACAGGATAGAGCACTTGTGATAACATATGAACTGATTTCACCTGAAAGATTTTGACTTCAAATCACTAGCATACCTTCTCCATCATCATTGGCCCAAAGAACTATAAAGACATACTTGACCAATGGAATCAAAATTAACGTATACAACACTAGTGACAGTGCACCAAGAACGTCTTCATTTCCCTTGACAGGAGCCTTGCTGAACATTACCCCAAAGGTATACAGTGGACTTGTCCCAACATCACCGAAAACAACCCCAAGTGTCTGAAACGCCAGAATGATTGTCCTCCCAACACCAACATCCTGCAATCAAATAAAACTCAGTCGCCAGATAACGATTCAAACCATGAGAGGATTTTCTTCTAATTCCAACAACCATCTCAATACAAGTGATCTAACTCAACAAAAATGGAAAGAACAATTTAAACAAAGCAAACAACTTTCAGAATTCGGAAGGAAGATAAAAACCATGGTACAAGTAGTGCGAAGATCACAACTTCCAATTGTAAACTAATAATGAGTATCTATTTGAGTATTTTCTATTCAGCAACAGCATGAACATGTGAAATAAAAAGGCCAATCAACCACGTCACAGGTGGTTTCCTTAGACTCTTATGCATCCACATTTCCCACCCTATGGAGACCACTCAACAAGAGCACGTGTATCACAATAATGGGACCACATGTCCACTATGACCAAGCGGAAAGAAGCTAAGATAATCGTCAACATTCTCCGCCGGTAGGGGCAACTCCCAGCATGGCCTTGCATGGCCACAGACGATGTCTAACTAAGTCATTTAAGTGAGGAGATTCCAATAGTATGAGGTTAATGGCCGATTCCGGTGTAATTTGTGTTACATTAATGTTTGTAAGAGCCATTATCACTTCTCAAGCATGTAGAATGTTCCCTTGTAGCATTTTGCTAATGCATTAAATGCCGAAGTAACAAGGGTGTGATTCAAGAAACATTGTTTCCCCCAACTTTGATGAGTACATTGGTTTGTGATTCAGCAACATTGTTTCCCCCAACTTTGATGAGTACATTGGTTTTCTTTTTCTCACTTTTAGAACTCATACAAACTCCATTCATGCAATGAAGATGACTTACTCTTACAAATATATCTCCCCCTCTCTCTGTGCACCTAGTTTTCGTGTACATACATTTAACGAGTCTGCTACAATTTCAAGTCTGGCTAACTTTCAGACACTGGAGAAGGTGCCTTAGGATTTGAAATAACTAAAGTGCTTGGTCGTTCAGACCATTACAGACTACTATCAACCCAAATCTCCAGCAAGTGTGCAGCACTTTCTTTCTTTTTCATAATGAGGGCAAAAAGAAACTATACAACAAGAATACTCTATCTCAACTTACGACCTATAGCAAGTAAAACAAAACAACATTCTTTTGTACTGAAATCTTACCATCCAAAATATCTAGCAGAACTGGGAGGAAAACCGGATACAGCACAAATATCCTCTTATTGCATGCTAAATTCATATTGCTTAATTAAAAAAATTTAATAAATGAGTTCAAAACTACGCATGCTAAGCACATACTCGTATGAATGTATGACAACAAACAAAGCCTTGAACCCTGAGAATTTAGGATCGGCTAAATATAGCCAAAATAAGATATTAGCGTCGGATTGTTGACATGAGTTTCCCTACGCTACTCATTCCTATCTAAGGCAACTTGCTCATCTATTTTCTTATCACTCACATCCACGTTTTTAGAGATCTACCCCTACATTTACTTTATTTCCTATATTAATATTCTCACTCTTTCTACCAAGTGCACTCAAACGTCTCTCTCTCTTCTTTCTCCCAAGTGCACTCATACAAATCCTTAAGAAATTCCAAAGCTTAAGGGTCGTGGTCCTCCCTATCCCTTTCTGGGACTGCCACTGTCCATCGTATAAATGAGTTTAAAACTATTGCTACTAAGGATTTGTGAGCACTAGCTTTTTTCTATCTACGTAAAAAGCTGGATTTATCAAGCGTAAAACTTATAGCTTAAATCTTTCATCAAAAGCCAAAAATCGTTCATTTAAAAAAAAGAAACTACTTTAACTTATTGAGGCCAAAATAACAAATAAACTCAACTCAAAAACTGTGCTTTCAATTTTCAAGGGGAAAAAAAACAGAAAAGTCTGAGTTCGAAAGCTGTAACCAAATAAGCCCCAAGTACATGCACATATATGAATGTGAAAATAAATACATAAAAAAAAGGTGTTTGCTCAACATAGAACTGATTTAAATTGAACTATCCTAGCAGCATCACATCTTTTCACCATAATTAACAGCTAAAAACATCCCAAAATCCGACCTCGAAATCATTTCTGTGAACTCCGGGGACCTCGAGAGCCTCGACGTCCAACGAATCAATCCTCGGCCCCGTCCGAATGAGCCTCTGCTCGACATTATCATCGTCCTCGTCCGAATCAATCCCCATAAGAGGGGGCAAGTCCTCGTCATCGTTGTCGGAGCGATCGTCGTCGTCCTGGAACACCCACCGAGACTCCACCGAGTCCATCGACCCCAGCCACTCAGATCCCTCCTCCGCCATTGCTCTCTCTCCCTCTCTCTCTCTCTCTCTCTATCTATATATATATGTATATCTGTATGTACGTATAGATTAAACTGGTGCTACATGTGATGTGTGTGGATAGGGTTGGAGCCCTAGAGATTGAGGGAGAGAGATAGTGAACTTTTGATTTGATATAAACGGTTTTCTTAGTTATATATATGTATACATATATATGCAATCATCGTCGTCTTCACGCTATAATAGATCACAGTGAAGTGCTTGTGCAACCGAGTTCTTTGGGTTTTTTTAGGCCAAGTGGCCCAAATTTTATTAAAATGATTTCGCAGCAGAAAAAATTAAATTTGGAGGAATGTTATATCTATATTATTCGTCTTTATAATGGCAATAAGTATAAGAATTTTAATATTTTTTTATTGTTAGTAGTGGTGAAATAAATAAATTATTATATATAATTTGTCGTCCATAGTGGCAAAATATGAAAATACATTTCTTACAATTCACTATAGTGGCGAAAATTTTAAAAAATAATAATTTTTTTAATAAATTGCCAATACTAATAGTGAAAAACTCAAAAATTAATACCAATTCGCCGGTAGTAACAACGAAAAGCAATCAAACCTTACCAAATCAATTAGTATTGTTGGTTTTTATTTATTGGGTGGTAAATTATACTTTGTCCCCATGAGGCTCTTGTAAATTTCATATTACCCCCGGGTTCCTGAAATTATACTATTCTTTCATAGGTTTATATGTTATTTGCACTTTACCCCAAAAATTTTAAGGGCAAAGTGAAATTCAGCTTGAAGACAAAATCAACAAAACAGTAATGTTAGGGGTAAAATGGTCTTTCACAATTAATAGATTATACAGTGTTTCTCTAAATTTAGGTGCAGAGTGAAATTTTAGGGGCAAACGCTTTATAAATAGATTATATAGTGTTTCTCTACTCTAATTTTCACAACTATAAACTTCAAATTTGATAAAATAAGAGAATTAAAGTTAGGGGTAAAATGGTCTTTTGATATGAAATTCAAACTTATCTTATGATTTGAGGGCAAAGTGTAATTTCAAATATCTCAAGGGTATTCTGAAATATACAGAAACCTCATGGGTGGAAAGTGTAATTTACCTTATATATATATATTATATATAGGCATTCTGTCTATATATTCCAACCGAGCACCAAACTTATCCAACAATTGGCCAAAATAACCGAGAAACCAGAAAAAGAAAAAAGAAAAAAGAAAGAAAAAATGTTTGGGACGGTGTCGGAGGAGAGGGAAGTAAATGTGCCGGCAAAGCAAGCTTGGGAACTTTACGGGTCGATCGAACTATCGAAGTTCGTGGTGAAGTGTTTGCCTGAGGTTTTTCAGAAAGTTGAGATCGTTGAAGGAGATGGTGGACTTGGAACCGTCCTCAATATCGTCTTTGTACCAGGTAATATTACTATACGGCTATTACCAAAGTAAAAGAGAATATTGAGAGTAACTCCACCGGCTAATTTTGATTTTTATTTTGGATTAAGGAAATTTTCTAATGTTCCCATCTTCAAAATATTTCTCCTATTTAATGAGGTTATTTGAGAAAATTAATGGTAAAATTGATTTCTATTTTGGTAGTGGATGAGCTTTTTTAATATATTAGCGGATGTGCATACGCATTGCATTTATGCGTAATTTAGTCGTTAAAATATTATAATTTTTTCTTTAATATTTTTTGTTGCAATTTCATTGAATGGCAATTATAATTTGTCAACCATGATTTTCATAGCATTAATTATTCAATAAATCACATTAAAATATAATGAATATAGTAAAAAAAAATATTTTTTAAAATCCATAATTTTGTATTGTAAACGAAATAAATATAATAATATTATGGGAGAAAAAATATAATTTACATTATTGATCATTTTAATAAGAGAATTTGGTAATAAGTACCCGATAAAATGTAAAGACAAAATCTAAACAAAAGTTCCAAAATTTGCACCTAATTATTAGTTAATAAAAAAATTTGAATCGAACTGTCAATATGTTAAGCCTGACATTCTTTGCAACCAACATGTTATAAGATCATCCAAGACCTTTCGATATTATAAATTGATATCTACATCGAAATAAAAAATATATGATTTGTGCATAAATTTTTAAAAATAATTGACCATACTATAAATATAAACTTTTGTTTTAACATCTCTCCGTGCAAGTTTGTTCCCTTTCTAAAATAAAATTTACCAAAATTTATTACAGGATTCATATTTCTTTGTGAAATTAAA
This sequence comes from Embelia ribes, assembly GCA_001753735.1. NCBI lineage: Eukaryota > Viridiplantae > Streptophyta > Magnoliopsida > Ericales > Primulaceae > Embelia > Embelia ribes. The sequence continues at coordinate 23,602 of MKEJ01038984.1, forward strand.
CTATTATGTGACGAAATATCTACATCAAAGAATCAAAATAGACAAAAAAAAAAAAAACCATAAAATTTCATTTAGATTCTAGAATTACAAAATCAAACATCAATTACTCATTTTAACATATATTATATCAAGTCATAAATTCATACGCCCTTGTTAATTAGCCTGGACGTAGCTTGTATAAAACATGGTTTAGATCAATCAAATATCACACTAGATTGATATAGTAACCATCCGAGTGCAAGTTTGACCAAGTGAGTATAATCCGTTCACGTATCCAACTGATGCATAGTAATCATCTATTTTTTGTATTTTGGTACTTAATTAGATCTGTTTTAGATTGAGATTCATGCAATCAATTTCGTTTCTTAATTTAAGCTTTTTAGATCTTCCCCAGACATGATTTTGATCAAGTTTTATTATATCTGTGTTTTTTTTATGATTTTCTTGCATTTGATATATTTTTTTCAATTTCTAGATTTTATTGATAAAACATGTATCTAAAAATTAGGAATTCTGTTAAGGAATCATACAATTAATTATTAATCATTTGTAGCAAATAAAAAATTTGTTAGTAAATATAAATATTTAGAATTGAAAAAAAAAATTATTTTTTATTTTAAATAAGTTATATATCCCATTATATAGGATTGTACAAAGCTTATATAGGTAGTTTATATGGTTATAGTTACATAGTGGCTTATATAAACGGTTGATTTTTATAGGCTGCTACAAATTGATCCAGACTATTGGGTTAAAAAACATAAATCTCATATTAAAAGTTATTTGCGAGCTTATATTTATGGAACGAAGGGAATATAAACTACTAATATTTTATCCAATAGTTCCGATATCTCCACAATCCGCCAAAAAATCATAGAATTCATAGCTAACCCTAGGTTACCAGATCCGCCTACCATACCTCTACAAATATGTATTCTCAGTTTGAACTGATTGTTTATAAAACAGAAGATATGATAAGTTTGATTATCCATATGGGACTAAAATGTCGTGGAATCTTAAGATGAAGTTGTAGCTAGCTGTATTACATTTTAAAAATCTTAAAATTTGTAAAAGGTGGTCCTCACTTTAAATATTAAAATTTTTAAATCACCTTAAATATTTAGATCATATATATATATATATATATATATATAATTTCTAAATATTTCTATTAATATAAAAAAAAATATTTAAAAATAGGTGCTCTCTAGGCGCTCTCAAAATTAGTATTTTTAGAATTTGACGCTCTCGTTCCAGGGGACATTTATAACCACTGGTACTAGCCTAACTTTTCATTAACGGAATAGAGCCATTATCTATGAACTTAGAAATTAGAAATCTAGTTGTATTAGAAGTCTTTCATTTCCCAGGGGACAAAATAATTATGTATAAATTACAAAACAATAGTATGCAATATTCAATCACTTAAGCGTAGAACATCATTTCTATTGACAGATCAAAATGAATTTATTTATTAAAATCACGACTTTCGCATAATTGACACTGGAATCAAATATGATGACTCTTAGGATCCATCCAACCAGCTTTGCTACATTCATTGGTATGAATGGTAGAAGATGAGCGGTTGTAGATGATGGCATGGTAGTAAGTGTGGGCTCTAAGCCTAAATATGGGCTTGGTTTGGCATATTAGAGTTGTTCCCTATATATAAGTTTGAGTCAATATTGAGGGGACGACATGATCATTCACCCCTTTACAGTTAATTGATTATGCCATTATTATGAAGCGAAAGTAACTTGGAAGTGATTATATAGTGACCAGATTTTGGCGCTCTATATTATTCATCGGTTTTTAGAAAAAAAACAAAAATAGCTTAACAAAATAAAGAAATGGCTTAACTGTATAATGGCTTTATTAAGCATATAAAGTATAAAATTAGACCTGTAAGCCTATAAATTAATAATTAGAGTTATTTAATCTCGTAATTATAAGGTACAAAACATGCTCAGAGATGGGTGTTCCCGAATCTCGTCTTACAATGAGATCAAATCTGAATATTCTCCACTTCTAGACATGTTGCATTGAGTAAATACTCTGCTTCTATATATTGGCATGATAACTCTTATACAAGTTCAATGTGGGATAAACTGTTCATTTGTGTACATTGATGATATTTACAAAAGTTTCTAAAAGGGTTGAACATATCAATTGGTTGTACTATACTTCTCCCAATCAGGAGGAAACAATATCATTTTATTGATGAGCATGAAATATTTAAGAATGTATTCACATGAAATTATATTGATTACTGCTACAGATAAGAGTAAAGAAATATTTATCTCAAGTTATGTGTTGCGAAATCTTTATACACCAGCAACAAATGTGATAATTCTTATAGAATTTACTTGGGACAATATACAGGATCTGCGTAATACATATGGATATAAAGATATTGGGATACAATAAAAGAGTAAGACAAACAAAAAATATATAAAGAAACAAAAATTATTTGTATTTTGCGTGGGGCTTAAACGCGAGACCTGGAGGTAGGTCCTCCCTTCCACCATCAAAGATATGCCGGATGGATTGTACTAAATATTATATGATTCTATTTGAATAGTAGTTCAATAAGGGTAAAACAATTGATCACTGCCTATTAATTCAAAAATCCTAGTCAATTCCTAACAAGGAAGATATTGATGTACCTCTCAAGCGACAATCGTTCAGGTAAATATTTAATGATTTATAGTCATCCAATTATCATTTAAATCAGGGGAAAAACAAAAAAAATAATATTTATCATAATCATTCAAGGGGAAGTGGGTGGAAGTGGGTAAATGATTGAGACATTCACCCACCACAAAATCGCTTAGTTAATTTCTCAAATTAAAAATATCAAATAAAAATTGGTCCACAGTAGTATTTCTGATGCTAAAAATCTCGATAGAAATACTACAGTGAATTTCTCATTGAGAAAATCTTTTATTCACAATTTTTTCTTTTCAAAAATAATTTTTTCATAAAAAACTATTATATCTGGTTGATATTAGGGGAAAATATGATTTTACATTTTGTTATAGGACTATAACTATTCAAATGATTTTAAGAAATTGCATGAATAGAAAGATTGTTGTGGTTAGTCAAAAAGTATTGATTTATGTAATAGAAAAGCTTTCTAGAAAGCCTAATTTAGAAATTAAATAAAAAAGATTTTACAGCTCCAAATTTAATATACGTACCAAAACAACAGCTTTGATGGTATTTGTTGTGATGGAAAATTCAAGGTCAAAGCTCTCTTGTAGCTCCAAAAGAACATCTAATAAATCTTTTGGATCACTTTCTTCAATGCTAGTCGTTCCACTTCTCCTTTTCTCCTAGTGATGATCAATGATTTTGTTGAGAATACGATCAATCTGAATGTGCAATGTCTCTATCTTGGTCTTTTGTCTACTAATCCAGTGAAGAAATTTATATGAAGGAAATATATCAGTCACGTCAAAACCTCCTGCTAACTTTATTACTTCTCCGGTAGCCGATGAGAACTCATCCTCTTCGTCGCATTTCTCACCAAAAGACACCTTATAAATTACTCTATTCGTAAATTAGACATTCATTTTAGTAAGATTAATGGGTGATCCCACGGATGAGGAGATGAATTTTATGAGACTGTCCACCTCCTCATCTCTTATTGATATATGCGATTGGACACGTTTCGAACTTAGCAGCTCCAACATGTAAATTTTCTTTTGTTGCCTCCAACCTTCCTCGTAGGGAGTAAACCCTATATTTGAACAATTGAAGTTGCTATCTCGACGGCTAAAATTTTGGGCCTATCAGTGTAACATCCTAGAAATTTCCATTATATTTTGTTCATTATATCCATATATATATATTATATTTTAATACTATGACATGTATC
>MKEJ01038990.1:0-21039 GCA_001753735.1 Embelia ribes
AATCTATAAAATATAATATAAATAATTAAATAATTACTTGATAATAGTTATTTTCTAAGTATTTATATTCTATACAGTCTAGAATATTGCAAAACATAATAATTTATAAATGAGTTATAATATGATTTTATATAATCATGAAGCTTGCCATCAATTTTCCCATCAACCATTATTCCAACATAAAAAGATCAAGCATCATATAAATAAATCTAAAATATTTGTTACATAAATATGAGAAAATTAAAAAATATATATATGTGTGGAAGAAAGATGAGAGAATGAATGTCGAATGTAACTTCTTATAAGCGAGTAAATTTTGAGTATAAATGCCAAACTCTATGACTCAATAAATTATCATATTTAATAAATGGAAGTTTCATTTTTTCGGAGTATAAACACTATATTTATAACTCTACAAATTCTCACAACCTTTTAATTTTTCATTAATAAATGTCATTTGTTATTTAATTGGAGTGAATATATCTATAAACCCAGAATATTGGAAATATAAGCATGGGGAAAATAAAAAAATTTATATGGAAAAAATAGAGAATGAATGTTGTATATAATTCCATATAAGCGGGTAAATTTAGAGTATAAATACCAGTTTTATGGTTCAGTAAATTCTCATGTTATGAAAGTTTCATTTTTTAGAGTATAAATGTTACTTTTATAACTTTACAAATTGTCACTTACAATAGATGAACCTTGTAATTTTTCATTAATCAATTTTATTTTATAAAATATGACTGGATTTTTTTATTTTTTATAAAATCTATTTTTATTTATTTACAATAAACAAATTGGCAATCCACATGAATCACGTGTATCATTTTATCAATTATTAATAGTTAAAAGTTAGTTTAATCTTTACAAATTTGAAATATCGATTATTTGCAATAATGAATTTATTTGTAATACCTTACCTTATGTTAAAAAATATATCTAAGTGATGTAATTTAAGCAATGGCACATGGCACATACTGAGAGGTCCCACTTTGTGGAACCGTAAGGTTGGGACTTTCCTTTTATATTATTGTATATAATGGATTTTTTAGTTCTTTTATAGAATCCATTCGTATTTATTTATAATAAAAAAATTAACACCCGACGTGAATGACACATGTCCTTTCATCAATTACTAACAATTAAAAATTAATTCAATAAAAATTTAGGAGTTACAAATTTAAAATGTCAATTATTTGTAATGGCTAAAACAAATATTACATAAATTAAAAATTAGTTTAATCATAACAAATTTGAAATATCTATTATTTACAATCATGAATTTATTTGTAACAGCTAAAGGCGTTAAGGGTTTGTATTCAAAATTGTGAGGAAATTGTAATTGACTTTTATTAAGAGTAAATTTCATTTAATTGTAATGGCAGGTGGCACATTCAATGGTAATGACCTTACCTTATGTTAAAAAACATATATAAGTGAATGTAATTTCTATAATAACACATAGTGCACAATGAGAGATCTCACTTTGCGGAAGTCTAAGGCGGAGGCTTTTATTTTATATTATTGTATATAATGGATTTTTTAATTTTGTATAAAATCTATTTTTATTTATTTACAATAAAAAAAATTGGCATTCCACATGAATGATGCATGTCCTTTTATCAACTATTAATAATTAAAAATTAATTTAATAAAAATTTAGGAGTTACAAATTTAAAATATCATTTTTTTACAATTATGCATTTATTTGCAATGGCTAAAACAAATATTACATAAAAAATAAATAATTAAGGTTGAAGTGCTTCATGAAAATTATAAGAAATTTTGAAGATATAAACATAATAATAATTGGAAAGTAGATAATGCATATGAATTTAAAACATTTTAAAAATAAATCAATGGATAATTTGTTTATTTGTTTATGTAAAAGTTTGTCGTTAAAACGAATAATTAGTACATCTTTAAATCATACTCTATGAAAGTGGAAACTTAATGCTACATTTATTTGTTTTATAAGTTTTGTATAATAAATAAACATTACCTAAAAGAGCGAAAATAGATCATCTAAAATTTAATTTGCAATAATAGTGAAAGAGGAAGTTATTTTAACATTTAATTTGTAATAATACTGGAAGTTGACTAAAATATATAATTTTTTTTATTTTACTAATAAATTAAAATCTTAATTTAATTTTTAGCATATTAACGAACAGTGTCCATATATCAATCAATTAGGGCTGACATTTGGCGCAATATGGCTTTGAGGCTCTCGTTTTAATTTATTATATATGATGTATTAGTAATTAGTACATTAAGGTTAAATTACACTTTGTTATGATAAGCTTTCGTATTATTTCAGAATACCCCTAACAGACAATTTGGGACGAGTCTAGGGGCAGGCATTTCACTTGCAACTCACCAGCTCGATCTTACCTATATCAAATCTATTGGGCCTTATCCAGGTCGTTCGAGGTATGTACAGTATGGATGTGCGGCCGAAATAAGACCTTGTACTTAAACTACAATCTTGGTCGAATGTGACCATTGACTCTCAATAATATTATCCGAATTACATACTATAAAAGTCGACTGACAAACAAGTGGACCTAACTAATACCATATACTATTAAGATATGGTCGAATATAATTACATATTTCCCGATATTCGACCAGTACCCGTGCCAAGAGTCACGCCAGACCCATAGACCTGCAACCAATCATGTCCTCGTCGGGTCGGAAACCACAGGTGAAAAGAATAACTTTATGGCAGATGTCGTGCAATGGGATTGGCAAGCATTCCTCATACAACTAACCTATAATTGTTATAAATCATTACACTTCATTGTGACTGATATAAGTATAGAGCTCAATCATTAAATGAAAATACTTGTATGATGTAAGTGCTGATGCAATAGTGATCCTATCATCATTTCTAACGCTCCCGTTGTTCCCAAACTTTGCCTATAAATTGGGGGTCATTTTGTTATTGTAAACATGCAGTAAAAGAAAAAAAATACCCATTACAAGAGAGAAAATAAAGAGGAAAAAAAAAGTTAGGGTGTGTTCCAAATATTCTACCTCTTTGTATTCCAATTTTTCATATATAAAATGAATATATACCGGTTCTACCATGGACTAAGTTTAAGTTTAACTTTCCAATTAAATTTGAGGCTGAACCACATAATTCTTGTGTCTCTAATTAAATTTTATGTTATTTTATTTTTAGTATTATTATATAAATTTATAAAACGTTATCAGCACAAGCCTCTACCAAAATTAAAATATTTTTATCAACTCCGCTGAATATTTGATATCAGTACCAGTACATGTTAAAGTCTTGCTAACTTCCATTAGTTTGAAATATATAAATTTTCTTAAAAGTTATTTACTAATATAGTCATTACCTTTTTAGTATTATTATACTTTAGTCTCTAATACCTTTACTATTTTCTTTATTATTCTCAAGCTTTAAAAATGAAAAATATTACTAAGCGTGATTTTGAAATTTTAAAAAATAACGAGGATAATTTATTTTTCTGGGCCGTTGATATTCAGTTTTACTTGCAAGCTCTATCTACTAAAAATACCATTGAATCAAAAAAGGTATCAACAATTCAAGAAAAAGTAAAAGCACTTATTATTATACGCCATCATATACATAAAAATATGAAATATGAGTACCTATATATCATGAATCCCACAAAATTATGAAAAAATCTAAAATAAATATTTGATCACAGAAAAATAATTATTTTGCCAACTGCTTTATATAAATAGTTAAATATTATATTTCAATATTTTATAATTGTTGCATCATACAGTGATCAATTTATTTGTATTGTTGCAATACTAAGAGTTTGAAATCAAGAAATAAGTAAAAATGACATGTTGGAAAAAAATTGACAACTTTTCACATATCTAATTTGATTATCCAACAACAATAAATGGAGAGAAAATTTAAAATATTATCTGAATTGATTGATTATCTTTCTGAAGCTGAGCAGAATAACCAAGTGTTGATATATAATCAAAATTCCCGCTCGACCGGCTATGTCGTATTGCCAGAGTGAAAATGATGACATATAACAATCGTGGATGAAGAAATTATCATACCCATAGGCAAGGGCATTAGCAATGTCAAAACCGCCGTAATCATGGTCCAGGCCTCTTATTGGCAAAAAAATGTCGCCCTTCACCATCTTATTGATAATAAAGGGAAGGGCATTCAGAAGCCTCCCAAACCTGGTAATGATGCCCTAAAATCTATAAATGATGTATACTATTGTTGTGGATCAGTTGGTCATTGGAAAGGTTCGTGCCATATAACGAAACACTTAGTGGACTTATATCATTACTCGCTCAGAAATGAGAAAAATACTGTTGAGATGAATTTTTCCAAATGTTCTATGGGAAAGCAAGAAAATACCGATCCCATCTTTGATGATTATCAGAGTTCTGGAAATATTGATTTGATAATGGGAATACATATGTTGATATTTCTTATTTCTTGGCTGAAGACGAAAATCTTCATATTGAACAAGTACCTGATGTAATTGTTATTGCAGTTATTCATTTATATATTATTCTCGCAGTTTATCAATTATATGTTATTTATTTTACGAAGATCATTTTTTATCATAAGTAGCAATGTAAATTATTAGTAGATAAACATGGCATTTATTTTCATGGAGGAGTATGACATTTGTTTATGACAGTGTATCACTATTATAAAAAAAAGAAGTAATGAGGCTTACAACCTTACCTGAACGACGGGAAACCTGCAGCAAGGATTATTTATTTACTTGACGCAGTGTGGGCAAATAGTAAATGAAGGCTTTGTTTTCGTTGTAATGTGGGCGCGGGAACTTAGCGGTGCTCGTCGCTGAATTTTACATAGGAGTAGATACATATCCGAAACAGTATTGAAGTGGCAGACATGTAGTGTTAGTGCAATTTTATATAGAAGAGGCATATGTTGCATACATGAGTAGCTTATATATGCGTTTCATGATTGTTACTCGTTTATGCTTATACATATCTATGCTTATATATGTTCATATATTACTTAGACTCTAATTTACGTTGCAGATTGCCTACCGTTAATTTTTCACATTTTATTTTCTTATATCTCGTATTGTACGCCCGAATGAGGGCATCAAGTGTCACTAACTATGTAATGCCATATTGTATATATATCTTTTGGATGATTATAACAGGCGAAAAGAAGACAAAGATAGCATTTTAATTAGTACCTTACTATTATGTTGTAATATTTCAATATGTATAAACTTGTAGTAGATGTGTACTATGACAAACTAGTCATGGAAGTTGTATAAGAAGTGAAAGTATATATATGTTATTGTCTTCTACGAAACCAATAACATATGTATACCTTCCATTATTACTCTTTTTGACAAGCAAGTAGTTTGTGGCATTGTATCCGTAAACAGACAGGTTTACAATGTTGATATATATATATATATATATATATTCATTCTGGTGTTGGTGTTGACCGTCGACCTTCAACTCTATAATAGCTTACTTTTATTTTACTGATGTGAAATACTGTAAATTGTGCATTGATAAGATATCGTTAGAATATGTGTTTCCATTTTATTTTTTGTTCTATAAATTTATTTTCCTTCTTATTTTCAAAAAGGAAAACATATAATTTCACATCCTCGGGTTTATAAGGATTAAAGACGTGACATGTATACGATCGGATATTGCATTTTCCATCAATCTATTGGCTAGATACAATTCTGCACCAACAACACGTCATTGAAATGGAATTAAACACATATTGCGGTATCTACGTGGGACATCAGATATGAGATTATTCTATTCAAATGAATCAAATTCTCATTTAGTGGGCTGCGTTGATACTGGATATCTTTTTAATCCACACCATTCAAAATTACCGAGTGGGTATGTATTTACTTATGGAGGAACAATTATATAATATAAAGCTACAAAGCAAACGTTAACTGATATCTCATCTAATTATTATGAGATTATCGCAATACATGAAGGTAGAATATACTAAGATCATTAATACAACACATAAAAGAAAAGAGTGGTCTTGATTCGATGAAAGAAATTTTGACTGTATTATTCGAGGACAATTTTGCATGTATAACACAATTCAGAGGAGGTTATATCAAAGGCAATTAGACCAAGCACATATCTCCAAAATTATTTTATACTTGTAAGTTACAAAAAACTGGAGATATAAATGTTCAACATATACGTTCTCGGGATCATCTGACAAATTTATTTACCAAGTCGTTTCTATCGCCTACATCTGATTTTCAATATAGAATTGCGAAAATTTCAAAATGTTGAAAAAAAAATGAGTGTTCCAATCAGTGAGAGACAATATCTGAATATCGAATAATGTTTAATCATCCAAGGGGGAGTGTTTTAAATCATTGCACTTAACTATGGCCGATGCAAATACGAGGCCCAATTATTAAATGAAAATACTATATGCAACACAAGTATGGTCCCATCATTTACTTATAGCTCTCTCGTTGTTCCCCAACTTTGCCTATAAATTAGGCGTCATTTTGTTATTGTAAATACGCACAAAAAGGAAAGAAAATACCCAATATAAAATAGAAAACAACGAGAAAAAAAAAGGTAACGGCGTGCTCGAAATATTGTACCTACTTATATCTCAAATTTTCATATATAAAATAAAAGCATACTAGTCCTACCGTGGACTAAACTTAAGTTTAACTTTCAAATTAAATTTGAGACTGAACTACGTAATTTTAGTGTTTTTAATTAAATTTTATGCTATTTTATTCTTAGTATTATTATATAATTTTACAACAATAATAAAATAATGAAAATGGTAAAATTGTTTGAATCGGAGAAAGTGTCAATTCAAAGGGGAAGTGGCTTTTGTTGTTTGTAAAATGACTTTTTGAGAAGTGGAAGATGCAAGTTGTTGTCACTGAAGAGGAGAGGACCTCATTGTTGCCAATGTCTGGGCAGTGGGCTCCCCATCCCTGTCACGTGCCATGACATTTGCACAATCCCATATATTCTGTTCCTAGGAATATACATACGAAACTTTAATTGTGACTGTTGTAGCTTTTAAGCTATGGTTTATTTATTTATTTATATAAATTTAGATTATATTTAGTTTGTTATTTTGGTCTAAATATATTAAAAATTTTAAGTTAAATGCATTAATTTTTTTTAATAGAAATAAAACAACTTATTTATTTCAAAATTATCACCAAGCGAACCATAAATTAGTGCATTGTACGTACACATTTCTTATTTGAGACTCCCAAAAGTAATTATACATTTTCAATATTAGATCGTGCAATCATTTGATGGAGGTAGTATTTTGGTTCATGTTACCAAATTAGGGCGTTGGACATCTCGCAGGGGTAAATTGGTAATTTTTTTAATTTAAAATTTAAATTTGAAAATATGTAAAAATAGTATAAAAAATTAAATGATCTAATTACTCTTGGACGGAAGTAATATTTTAGCTTATGTTACCAAAACATGTACCCACTCATCCATGATAATATAGAGGTCAATTACTTTATTTGTAAATAAGACAATAACTAATTTACTAATATAGTAATATCCTCTTTATATATATATATATATATATATTTGCATAAAACAGAAAAAATCTATGGATAAAGAAATAACTACAGAGTTGAAAGGGGCATTCCCAGTGCCATACATCAAATAGTACCTATGTGTTACATTTCAATATTTACATTTCAAAAGAATTTGTGTAACTTCCTTTACTCCTTTTTAATTATGATTTTAGAAATTTTATTTTGTTTCTTTTTTAAGTGTCCATTTAGAATACTAATGAGGCATTAATTACTTTTTTTTCCCAATTTTATTTCTATTAATTGATTATAGTGACTTATTTTGAGCATTTAATGCAAGATAGTAAAGTAAGATATTATTTATTTCCTCAAACTAATAAATTTATTAATTCATGTGTTCTAATATATAGTGACATTTAAAAAATAATGGAGTGAGTATTCAATAATGGCCTTGTAGTAATACCAATGATAAAATCAATTTACCTCTCTGCTTTAAATGAAATTTTTTATGAAAATGAAAGTCTAATCGAGTCCATCTTTTATAGATGGACAAATATAGCAAGCAAAAATCCTAAAATGGTCAAAATCGAAAGAAATAGGTAAAATGCAAATAACCACAAATGTACTATGGATCACATTTACACAGTGTTCATATATTTTGAATTTTTGCTATTGATCACTATGTATTATTTAATTTTTTTAATTAATCATATTCATCAATTCTCATTCAAATTACTTGCGCAAAAAATTCTCACATACTATTCACATTAGTCAAATTATCAACTCATACGAAACTTTATGGTTACCAAAAAGTCACGAACCATTGACTCACAATCCTAAAAAGGTAGCTTCGATGGTCAAATTTCAAGCTTCGGTGACCATAGCAGTGACATAAGTACAAATCATCATCAGATTCACATAAATAATAAGATGAAAGGCTTTTTCCAATTAGTAATTTTAGTGGGATGAGTAAAAGAGGTGACCAATTGAAGCAATTAAATGTTTCTAATGATTAATTAAAAAAAAAATTGGGTATTACTACCCATATCTAAAAACACATTAAAACTATGGTAGTGAAGTTATTCTCAAAATGTATCAAAACTATAATAAACTTACAATAAGCTGTGTTTTTCTAACTTAGAATTAATTTTATACACGGGATTAAAAGTAGAAAAACACCATTATCGAAACATAGCAAAACATATTCCCTCTGTCACAAAATTATTATTGCTATTTTTATTTTGAGGTGTCCAAAATCATGTTTACTTACTAAAAATAAGTATAAAAAATTGTGTTAAATTCCTAAATTTCTCCTTCATATTTAATATATTTTATTATATTTATAGGGATAAATTTGTAAATTTATAACTCATTTAATATTTCTAAATTCATTTAACGATTAAATTATTATTAAAAAAATTAAATTCGCGATGGAATATCAGTCATTTTGTGACGGAAAGAGTATAAAATAAGAAGGGTAAATTGCACGTTGCCCCATGAGGTTTTTGATAATATCAAAAACTCCCATAAGGTTTTTGAACTTACACTGTGCCCCCATGAGGTTTGGTAGCCATATCGGTTTGCCCCCAAAGTTTCCGAGGGAAAAGTAAAAGTAAAATTATTTATTGTAAATAAATACAAAATGTACTAAAATACTACTTAAATAGTATATTTTGTATAATTGTTTGTTATAATTGCCCGTTAAAAAGATTATTGTATAAAAATATAGTATATTTTTCTTAAAGTGGTGATATTTTCTTTAAAATTACTTAAAATTACGTTCTAAATTAATAAAATTAGAAAATTAAGTGAGGGTAATACGGTCATTATACAATAAAACCTAACTTCGGTTATGAGTGGGGCAAACGTGTAATTTCTGAAACCGGAAGAGGTAATTTGAAATTTTCAGAAGCCTCATAAGGAAAAGTGTAATTTACCCATATAAGAAAAATGATCTGTGTACAATTTTCGTAGCTGACCTTGTCTCGGGCCCACAAGTATTAGTCAAATAATTAGCTGTAAGAAAAAGATTCCAAGAACAAATTGGACCCTTCAGAATGCGTCATTTCCGATGACTCTGGCTCACACACGATTGCAATTTGGCACTTTATGATTGAGAGCTGTCTCTTTTATGTTGAAAATTACTTTAAATAAAATGCTATTGTCACTTTTTTTTTTTTTGAAAAAAAAGAGTCATTTTTTTTGGATTAAAAAAGACAAAGATACATACATTTTGAATTTTTATTTTCCTGTCAGAGTTACACGTGGTTTACATAGAGTTTATAATTTTACTTTCTCCATTTTCTTTAAGCAACAATTTAGAAAATTAATAAATATTAATTATTATTATTATTATTATTAATTCTATTCCTATTAATGGATTAGAGTGTGATATTTTGAGTATTTAATGAAGGGTATTAAAGTAAAATATATTTTTCTACAATTGAGGCTAATTAATTATTTTCTTTTAATTCATTTACTCTAACTTAAAGTAATAATTAAAAAGGAATTGAGGAAATATTATTTAATAAAATATTATATACCAATATAAGAGCAAATATTAAAATTATTTCTAATAATTTTAATAAAAATAGAAGTGTCTTAATTATCGTTTATCAAAATTTCAATTATGAATCATATAGAAATTTCGAAATACCTCTATGAACTCGGGGTACTAATTTGTACTATTGAGGATTAATATGATATTTAAATATCTTATTAAGTTTGGTAGATATGTGAGTAATTGTAAATTTAATTTCTTAAGTTTTGATATTTTTATTTTAAATTGCTTAAGTTTTATTTTCGTAAAAATTATAAATCTAAATATTTAGAGATAGTGTATTATCTCTTAACAAAAAATATGCAAGTTAAAATTAATTAATTTATAATTTTGGATATGATAATTTTTGTTATAAAGAAATAAGGAGAATGACAAACTTTAAATAAAAAAGCATATCTAATATTTCGTAGAGTTAATACTTTCTATACAGTAGTTAGATTTAGTTCAAAATAACAAAAAAAAAAAAAAATTTAAAAAAAGAATTTAAAAATTAAGAATTTAAAAATTAAGAATTTAAAAATTAAGCAACCAACGCTGCTCAATTTTTAGTTAAAAAAAATCTTAAACAGACCCCAATATGAACATAAGGTTATGATTTTAACTTTGGGAAACAATTGTTGACAGGAAATTAAGAGACCACGTGTGAACTAATATAAAATTACATCTGACTAAAATTAATTTTTTTATTGTAAGGGCCTTTTCAATAATATAATAAAATAATAGCTAAAAAAGAAAATTACAGATGAAGACTAGAACTTATATCCTGGTAATTTAACGGGTCGGTCTATTGTCCAAGATGGTGATTATGATTTTAGGTATGTGGTGGGAAGTTTGATTAATGCGTGATGTAATTAGAGCTCTATGTCTTATCTTGCTATATTGAACCCTGATCCGTATTAGAAATTATCGTAAATGTAAGGCACCGAAGCCTATAAACTAGTTAGACGAAGCAAACAAAAAAAAAAAAAAAAAAAAAACTCATATGCTGGTGCCACGTCAACCTCAATGCTAACATGATATCCCACGCACATTCAAAAAACAAATGTAGAACAGAAAATCCCTTCGTTTACTTTGAGTATTATATTAGACCCAGAAAAGTCAACCTTGAAAGCTCACCCGGAACCTCTTTTTTTTTTACCCCTATCTCTTTCTCTCTCTCCCCCTCTCCCTCTCTGTCTCTCCCAAGTTCACCTGCTGCAAAGTCTGGTTGAACAAGGTATTTCCCTATCTGTGTTTTTCCTAATATTTTAATATCAATTTCTTGAATTTTTATTCACTTTTTCTAATTCCATGATTTCAAATTTAGGGTCTAGTTTTCTTTTAATTTTTTAGTTTTGTTTTGGGGCTTGTCACTTTACGGATCTAGATATCTATTGTGGTTGATGACCAAATGATTTTAGTATGGTAATGATATAAGCTAAATTACATTTTCCAAATATTATCCTCGTACAAAGTTTCTGAGGCTACAGACCGTGAGGCTTTGCAGCTGTTGCATACGCTCTTATGATACTTGGATAAAAAACTAACGATCGAGATTATAACATTGGGTCCCACACTAAAAAAAATAAGGAAAAAAAAAAATTCTTTTAATCTGTGACTTTATTTTTCTCATCCAAGATTTGTGGAAGGTCTGCAGCAGCAGCTGCAAAGCCTCACGGTTTGAAGTCCCGTGTTTTTGCAAAGTTTTGATGCATAAGCTGCTTAGGGTATGATAAAAGGGGTGCCATTTTTGTAATTTTGCTATGAGATATATACTGTTTGACTCATAATCCTCTCTTTCTATGGAGGAGAAATGAAAAATTTCCCCCCAATTGTAATCAAATTTGGTGATTGAATTCCATTTAAGGCAGTGTTTAATTCCTTTAATCATGTTTGGGAGTTTAAAGAGATCCATATACAATCATCTATGTGTGCGTAGATCAGAAAGTTCTTCTGCTCAATTTCGAGCTGCAATCTCTTCTTGTAGGAAAAAAGTTTATTTTTTTATAAACTTTAATCCCCTGGAGGAAGTTGAAATGTTGCAAGCATTCCCCTTTCACCCTTGACCAAAATTACCTGTAGGAGTAGGCTAAATTCTTAACCACTTTATATATGTGCAACGTAGTAGGTTCCCACATTGCGGATCTTGGATAGAGTTTAATGTATGCAATCTTATCCATCCTCCCACTGAGGTTGTTTCAAGGGTAGATTCTTTACTATTGATACGGGAAAAATGAAAATAGATTTTGAAAATCGATTCTGCTTTATACTGTTCATGTTAAAGATCCAACATAATATCTCATTTTTGTTCCATTTAGCAACCTCAAGTTCTGGGGATGAAGATTTGTTTTGTTGTTGTTGGTTTTGCTTTGGACTTGTGGTAGATATAGTATATGAATGTCTCGGTGCACAAAACTCCTGCATTATGGGGATTGAGAGGTCTAATATACGCAACCCCGGACGCTCTTAGATTCTGTAGTATAGGAGTTTTGTAGATGTAGGATGGCATGTATTTTGTTTTTCAAGCTTTTAGTTTGTCTTTTTTTATTATTATTACTTGGGTTAGCATTTGTCTCATTCACGCTAAGGATGTTATTTTCCAGGTTTTGGATTGGATTTAATCTTCTATAGTGTAATTGGTGTGCTAAAAAGTTATGAATTGTCTTTCTTGCTTTTTTGGTGATTTGTCAAAGTCATCGAAGAAGCACATCAGCGAAATTGACCAAGGTAAAAATTTCTCATACGGGATGTTTTCTTCAAACTTTTAAGACCTCACTTGCTTTATCCATTAAATCAGATGTGAAATAGCAACTTTTAATAATTGTGATATTGTGTGATGAGCAGAACTATCGGGCGTCCACAATGGAATTCAATTCACCTATAAAGAGCTAAGAATTGCCACCGACAATTTTAGTTCCATCAATAAAATTGGCGAGGGTGGTTTCGGCTCTGTGTATAAGGTAATCAATTAGTAGGCTTTTTCGTGTTCCTATCAGAACTTCTAATTGCTTATCATACACTGAAAGGGTGTTACGGGTTTTTTTTTTGACAATGTTTTTTTGTGAATAAAATTTGTAAATCGACAGGGAAGGCTTAAAAATGGAAAAGTAGCTGCTATAAAGGTTCTCTCAGCTGACTCAAAGCAAGGTGTAAATGAGTTTCTGACAGAGATTAAAGTTATTTCGGATGTAGTGCACAATAATTTAGTCAGGCTCTACGGCTGTTGTGCCGAAGGAGATCACCGGATTTTGGTTTACAACTACTGCGAGAATAACAGTCTCGCTCAAACCCTTATCGGTAACTTCAACACATTCTTCCTTTTCTTACTTCTTTTTTCTGTCCTTTTTGTTAGTCTATTCGGCTCGCTTGGTTAGAGCTTATAAGCTTAAGTTTTTAGTTTTTTTTGCTTAAATGTTGGACAATGTTTGGTTGCTTAGCTTTTAAGCTAAGTTTATTTACTGTTTTGACTTAAATAAGCTAGAAGTTTCAAGTTAGATGTATCCAGTTATTTTTTTAGGCTGAAATAAGTTAGTTTATTTGCTTAAAAATTGCAATTAAACGAGCCATTTATAATGAAGTTTGTTAAAGTAAATACAGATAGATGAATTTTGATTTTTGTTGCTTGTTGGTTTTAAGGTGCTGGTCACAGTGGTATCCAATTCAATTGGCGAACACGAACTAAAATTTGCATTGGAGTAGCAAAGGGTCTGGCCTTTCTTCATGAAGAAGTGCGACCTCGTATTGTTCATCGCGATATCAAAGCCAGCAATATTCTCCTCGATAAAGATTTAAATCCCAAAATTGCAGATTTTGGCCTTGCAAAGCTCTTCCCTGCTAACGTGACTCATGTCAGTACCCGTGTGGCGGGGACAATGTAAGAGCTAATATAAACACAATACGTATACGGAAATATGTATCTATATATCTTGAGATAATATTCAACTTGGGTTTTGTATTCATGCTTGTTTGTTGCAGAGGTTACTTGGCACCGGAGTATGCAATCAGAGGGCAATTGACACGTAAGGCGGATATATACAGCTTTGGTGTTCTCCTCGTAGAAATTGTTAGCGGGAGATGCAACACAAATACACGTTTACCTCTTGATCAACAGTACCTTCTTGAAAGGGTACGGACTTGAAAAACTAAAAAGATGGTCATCAACTGCTCTTTTAATTTAAATGTTGATAAAACTTTTTTTTATTGCTTGCGCAGACATGGCAACTTTACGAGAGAAAGGAGCTTGTGGATTTGGTTGACATGTCATTACAAGGAGATTTTGATGCCGAACAAGCTTGTAGATTCTTCAAGATTGGTTTACTCTGCACCCAAGACTCTCCGAAGCTCAGACCATCCATGTCAACCGTGGTTAAGATGTTGACTGGTGAGATCAAAATTAATGAAGAGGATATTTCGAAACCGGCCTTGCTCTCCGATTTCCTGGATTTGAAGATCAAGACATCCCCAAAAAATAAACGGGATTCTGTAAGCAATTTGTACCACCACGTGTTGTCGAGCTCAGATGATCTCGAGAACTCGGACTATTCTTCTGGAGCATCAACTCGTCCAACCATGACTTTCACTGCAGTTTACGATCGCAGCGTGTAATTTTTTTTTTCTTATCTGCATTCTCAAGTCCCATGCGATGGCTTGAATTGTTTTGTTATATATTTTTTTGTAATTTCTTCTTCTTTTTTTTCCCTTTTGTTTTGGTTCTTTCAATTGTAAGAGTTTGGCTAAATTGGACATACATGTAAATGGGGAGTTGTATATTAGTAGGGTTTGTTCCCATCAAGGAGAGCGAAGTGATTATTATGTATGCTCTTATTTGTGATATATATATAAAGTTTGAATAGTTTTGCCTTGTTACATCAAGTCCTTAAGCATTGTTGCTAATGTGGCATGCGTATAGTGTCCGTCAATCGACAAACACGGGATGGGTCAAGGGTTGGATACTTCAACTTTTAAAATACATGAAGCCGGTGATGAAAGTGGTTCGTGTCAACAAATGAATTCTAATTATTATGTGCAGGCTACTTTCAAGGGTTGGTTTGATTGAGGTTTTTATAGAAATAAAATAGTTTATTTTTAATTGAGAACAAAAGCTAGACGTATCGATTTTAAAATTTATATCTTATTTAGATCAAAACAATATGCAAGTTTAGTTTAAAAGCTAAACAGTCAAATATTATCTATTTTTAAGTAAAAAATTTGATAAATTGGAATTTATAAGTTATAATAACCAAATAATTCCTCCAGTGTTAGTTTTACATGTCTTGATTCTTTGTTTGTAGAGAATGCATTGGTTCAAATCAAATGGCTTTCCTCCAATCTTACACCACTGTAACTACATTGTAATTCCAACAAAAGGAAGATAGCCTAGGGAAACAAAACAAAACAAAATAATAATAATTTATCTCTATTTTAAAAGAGTGATTTATTTTATAATTTGAAAATATCCCTTTTACTATTATAAAATTACAATTATTTTAGTTGATAATTTGTTGCGTCCTTGTTTTAATGTTTATGCATAGTAGAGACAATAAAAAATGCAAAAATGATTATAATTTTTATAAGTGATTTTAGTCAAAGCAGGCCTTGAGTCGCTAGAATCTTATTGGACACAACAATATTTTAAATTAATAAATAAATAGCCCCCACGGGCCACGGTTTTGGAAGAAAGAAAATAGTTTTATCATTTTGTCACATGAGTCCAAATTGAAATCGTTAATAATTTTGGTCCCTGAAAATAAAAGAGTCACATTTTTTCCCTTTCATAAAATTTTCATAAATTTTAGTATCCAGTACTCAAATTTATTGAGGGAAACATTACAAATATAGAAAATAGTTTAATTTACCACTAATGAACAACAAATGAGCCATTTCATATATATATTTTTTTATCATTTAGGATAATTTTCTACCATTATAGGTACCAATCATGTACATATTCAAAATGAAAATAATTCCTTATGGATAATTATATAATTAAACTATTATAACTATATTTTTAGATTACTTGCATTGATCTTATTCCAAATAAATCAAATCAACGTACCAACCAAATATACATTTGTACTGTTTATATATATATATATTATAGCGTTATCAGCATTTCTTGTTAAATTTCTCAATCTCTCTTACATAAAGAAATTAAGCATATTTAGTCTTTCTAAGTAAACTTCTATACGACTATTTTAATAATATATAAATTTAAAAATTAAATAAAATACTTTTCGGATATAGTGATATGTGTTTTATATGTTGGTGGAAAAAAAAAATTATTTTTTAATAAATAAAGGGTGACCTTCTTCTAGAGAAAGTCACAGTTTCATTCTAGAAAATTTGCTGAAAATATGAACTCTGGATCTGAGTAGTTTCTCTATCCTATTGAGAAAGGCTGGTGTGAATGCTCTTAGGATTCAATATTATTGATTTCATTTTTTCGTTTGAGATATAGGGCTTTCAAGTTAAAAAATTGGGCTATTCCGTTTATAATAGTGAAGAGTTTTTTTTGGATAGATCTGGGTTTTGAAATTAATTAGTTGGATTGTTCCACTAATTGTAGTGTTTTAATTTGTAATGGGCCACAATAGTGTCCTAATTAGGGTTTGAGATCTGACTCTAGAGTGAAATTTCAATTGATTTTGTTTTGAGATGTGAGTGTTTTGATGTTCAAAAATGGATTTATCATGTTGGTTTTATGTAGTGTTTTAATTACTTGTATAAATAATTAACTATTTAATGGTCCACATTAGAGCATTCACATCCATACTTCTCATTTAATTTCTAATGGATTTTTTAAAAATCTATTTATCTTGCAAAATTTAATCTTACAGAAAATTTTACATACCATTCTTTCTAGTAGGGGTGTGAAAATGGCCAGCTGCCCATGGGCCGGCTAGTGGTCATTTGGGCTTTAGGCCGGCTTGCAGCCCTTTATGGCCGGTCCGTGACCTGCTCATTTATAAATGGGCAGGTCAAAAGTTGACAATTTTTAATTTTCGGGCTTGCGGCAAACCCATTCAAGTGCATTTATAAGCCCATAGGCTAGGCCCATTTAGGCCCATTTTAAGCCCACTGGCCAGGCCAAAAACCCGAGCCTATTTTAAATTTTTAATATATATATATTATTAAACATATATCTTATGAAAATTGCATATATGAAGTATATGTTTTAACTTTGTAGATGTAATTTTACAAAAATATTATTTACATAATTACTACACTATGGGTATTAAAATTTTTAATAACATGTATAGCGATTTGTCATATTTGTGAATGTTACTTATTGAATAATTTTTTTTTATGGAGTTGTTAGTTTTTAATTTTATTTCATAATCTTAATTGTAATGTTAGTTTTTTTATTCATAATTTTTATTCATAATGTTAGTTTTTTATAGAGTTGTTAGTTTTTAATAATAGTTTTTAATTTGACAAATTTGACAGATTTGTGAGGATTACTTGATAAAATCCAGATATACCACTGTTAATTGTAATAATAAAAATGATACATGATGAAAAATAAAATTGTTATATGAAGACTTTAATCTAGTATAATGGATCTAAACAATGCACTTTTCCAATCCGAAATTTTTTTCTACAAAATGATAAAATAGGCTTATTAAATATAGATTATTCTTTTAATTAAATAGATTAATTTTTCAAGAAAAACCTTACTTTAACTTAATTTTTCGGAAAAAAAAATCTTTAACTTTTAAAAAACCTAAACTAATATTTATTTATTTTTTAATTAAAAAAATTAAGTCACGGCCTAGCCCAGACCTTCAACAAACGGACCATGGACTGGCAGTGAGCCAAGCATTTTAGAAAACGGGCTGACCAGGCCCGGCCCAGCTATGGTAACATGCCAATCAGGCCATGGGCTGACACCACTACTTTCTAGTATAAGTTTGTCAAAATTATGAATATGATATGTATGAACATTAGATTTTTCGAAAACAAAAAACTATTATAACAATTGTACAGAGATTTAAAGCTTGATTTCTTAACAAGATGAACATTCCTACATGGAGACCCCTTTCACTGTTTAATTTATTTCTGTTTACTTTTCAGGATTGTTTATGATCTTTCTTTCTTTATTATTTGTTTTTTTTTGCCTCTAGTCTGTTTTGCTGTGTGGGGATTTGCCCCATTTATCGATAAAAAATCTCCCCTGTTGTGTTTAAAAAGTGTCATTTCATAACTATAATTTTTTTGTAACAAGGGCTGTAAATCAACTAAATTTACTTTTATCGAAAAGAAAGCAATGAATAATGTTAAGTATGAGCTAACTATTGAAAAGACTGATATTAGAATAAACATTTATTGTTTTAAATTTTTAATTTGATTTAAAATATAAAATTTATCTAATAAAAATTTGTATTTTCTATTTAATATTTTACATTTGGTCCGGTGTCAATTTTATCAAATAGAAATAAAAATCTTAATAGTGAGCGATGAAAAGAAAGTGGACCAAAACCCAATCTCATAGTTAGTGATTATGGATTCGATTGCCTCCTCTCCCGCTGAAAGGCTCTGATTTAAAAAAAAAAAGAAAAGAAAGAAATATACAAAAGTTTCTATTTGATGATATATTGAAATTTTGGGAATGAAATTGATCAAATTGAAACCTTGATACAATTGGTAAAAGAATAAATAAATAAATATCGAGGATTTTTATAATATCCATCTCTAAATCTGAGTCTTTCGAAATTACAATTGGGTTATTCTGCAAAGTTTAGCGTTTTTATTTGTACATTGGCGTATATTAGTGTGAAATGAGGTTTTCAAGTTTTCACTTAATGACTTGTTATTGTTATGTTATATAAGTAGTATTTTGTTATTTATATTTACACATTTAGTCCTTGGCAGAGTTGGAAATGTACTGTAATTGTGTCATTATTTTACAACAATAAAACATCATTATTTTCTCTTTAAAATTAATAGTAATTAATAAGATTCGTTTTCTCTATATTGCAGGGGCTGCCTAAGAACCATCTACTGTCTACCTTCGTTCAAAGTAAGTCGGAATAGTATCAATCAATGATTTTTTCCTATATGTTTAAATCTATATTAATTCATGAAATTAGTCATTTTTATTTAATTCAAAAATTTCGCTACTAATGTGGACGCATAACATAATTTTATTTCTTTTAGAATACAATATTTTTTTTTTAATTCAAATTTCTAAAATTTAATTAATCAAACTTTATCATACAACAATAAAACACCAAGAAAAATAGAAAAACAAACTCTAATAGAAGCATCCCATGTTTATTCAAAAACAAATTATTCATAAATGTAGACTTGAAAACTCAACCTATCGAAATAAAAAACCAAAAACAATCAATTAATTCAAAACTAGCCCCGTAACTATATGGATAAAAAGTGTTAGAATAATTTATTAATCAAAGATTACAATTTTTTTTTTGTTAGTGGACATAAACAATAAGTTACAAACCTCTCACATTCTATTCTATGATAATGAATAGTATAAATTAACTATTCTAATTTGATAGATGGTAGGGATTAAGGATGTTTGTGAGTCTTGGCCTCACTTTCCCTATATAAAGTGTACAAACTCATCATTTTGTGTCAATGAAAAAAAAGCACATAAAATGTCTAAGTGTAGAAATAGGGCAAGAAGGAGAAACCCAAATTTCTAACAAGTTGTTGTTTCACATACTTGTTTTTATTAACATGCAAGATCAAGTTTCATGCATTCCGCTTACTTTCCTCGTTTTCAGTGTATGTTTCTTAGTCTTATGTATTTTAGTGATCATTATGCAGATTAATGTCCTTAAACTATGTAATTTATGTGTGGTAAATATAACTACAATATTTATATTATTTAACTATAATTAATAGAAAAGTTATACTAAAGTATACTTGCATGAATGACCAATGATAACAAGTTTAATTAAAATACACACACATACTACTTATAGTAAAAGCCCCTTAGTCAATTTGATTACGTGAATGACGAATAGAAACAAGCTTCACTTCAAGCCTGCCATTTGACATCACCTTCAATATAAATTTTTTCTAATTTACAAAAAGTTTTCTATCTCCATCGTTTACGGTCCAAACAATACCCAATTTATTCCTACTCAATGAGAGCAAGTACTGGGGCTCTATGGGCTCAACATCTTTATCACCATAAGAAAAAGCAAGGTTGTTTGTATTTACCGATCGCCCCTTATTCACTTTTATAAGATAGTGGTGATTTTCGTAGATATGAGACGCAAAAAGTTCGGGCTCAAATTTTTTCAAATAACATACAACTTCACCCATATAAGCTCTTGACATTATATAATGTCCAAATTGCATATTGGTGGAACTCTCACTCTAATTGACAGAATCATAGCAAAATAGGTATGACGTATGAGGACAATAAAGAAAAGTGTCGGCATTATTCACTATTGGAATAGGGAACATATACACGCACACAATTTTTGGGGTATTAACAAATATTGTTCATGTACTATGATAGTAACAATTATATGTTTGTCTGGAGGTATTGATAGTAGAGATTAACACAGGTATATTGGCAGTTCTGCATTTTATTCCAAAGGAGTTTATACTTTCGACCTTCAAGCTTCTAAGGCTTGAGAAAAAAAATAAGACATGCTTGTAGAACGGGCAGGTCACGCAATGATTATGGCAAATAGCTTGATCCATGTCATGGGAAGTCTATCTGAGTCGAAAGAAAATATTACTTCTACTAGGGCTGTCGATATGTGCATATACTCAGAATATTACTATCAATGTCAATAGGTCGGGAATATGCCTCTAGTTCTTATAGACTAGTTAACAAAGGCAGTAGCTGGTTACTTGATTTACCATTAATATAGTACCATACTGTCCATGTACTATTGATGATGATAATAGGAAAATGAGATTCAAAATAATTATTTAACTGGTTTGGCTGGTCAAACTCGAGAA